>JAVGWX010000011.1:7683339-7925839 GCA_036924085.1 Ariolimax columbianus | reverse complement strand
AAATCATTATACGCTCAGACGAGATACCAATAAATAACTTCGTACAGTCTTGGGCATTGGCTTACTTCCCCTTGATTTTACTTTTTGTGACGGCATTTCATCTGAGAAATCATGTCTATCAGATTATATGTCTGTGTGCTAGTGTCTCTGTGCAACTGTATCTGTGTGTATGTGTATGTGTGCACATGTGTGGTGTGTGTGTGTGTGTGTGTGTCTGTGTGCAAGTGTTTGTATGTGCATATATTGTGTGTGTGTACATGTATGAATGCAAGTGCGTGGTGTGTGTGCCTGTGTGTTTGTGCGAATGGCTGTGTGTGCATATATTTTGTGTGTGTGTGTGTGTGCATATGTGTCTGTGTACAAGTGTATGTGTGCGTAGGTGTAAGCACGTAGGCGTATTTTGTGTGTTTGTGTGTGTGTGTGTGTCTGTGTGTATGCATTTGTGTGGTGTGTGTTCCCGTGTGTGTTCCCGTGCCTGTGTGCGTAATATGTGGGCATGTATTTTGTGAGTGTGTATGCACGTGTGTTGTGTGCGTATGTGTGGGCATGTATTGTATGTATATGAATGTGTGTGGTATGTATCTGTGTGTGTGTGTGTGTGTGCAAGTGTCTGTAGTTGTGGGCATATATAAGTACTGTGTGTGTATGCGTGGGTGTGGTATGTGTCTGTGTGTGTGTGTGTGTGCAAGTGTCTGTGTATGTAGTTGTGGGCATATATAAGTACTGTGTGTGTATGCGTGAGTGTGGTATGTGTCTGTGTGTGTGTGTTGGTGTATGTGTATGCACATGTGTAGGTATGTGTGTATCCGCATCTATATATGTGTGCTGGAGCGTGTATGCGTGTGAACGCGCATCCGTATATGTGTGCACGAGTGTGTATGTGTGTGCACTAGTGTGTATGTGTGTGCACGTTTGTATATGTGTGTATATGCAGATATCTATGCGTACACATGTGTATGCATTTACAGTGGTGTGTGTATGTGAGTTCTGTATATTTGTAAGTGAGTGTAGTAACACTTAATAGCTGTTATGGGTGAACTCCAGCCACGATTAAAAGGAAGTTTCAGGTATCAAATGAGAATAGAAAGAACCACTCTGAGAATAGGCTTCATCGGGGAATAGGCAACCAAGTCAACAGCAAACAAAAATACTGAACTAATTTCAACTTAAATAGTGTGTAATCAAACTTGTACACATCTGAACAATATATTATAGCAGTACATTTTACCACAGCCGTATACAGTGTGGTATGCTACATTGGCACATGTATGCTACATTGACAAATAAATGCTACATTGACACATGTATGCTACATTGACACATTGTATGCTACATTGACACATGTATGCTACATTGACACATGTATGCTACATTGACACATGTATGCTACATTGACACATTGTATGCTACATTGACACACATGTATGCTACATTGACACACGTATGCTACATTGACACATGTGTGCTACATTGACACATATATGCTACATTGACACATGCATGCTACATTGACACATGCATGCTACATTGACACATGTGTGCTACATTGACACATATATGCTACATTGACACATGTGTGCTACATTGACAGATTCATCATCCCCATCAAGTGACCTGGGAGCTGGCCTAGACGATCATGGACCTCCACTGTGTCTTAGCACGTGTGTCGTTAATCAGTTCCGCCTTGGATCGTCTGCCATGCCATTTCTTTAAGCTGTTCAATATTTTCTCTCTTTGACTCCCTCTGTTCCTCTTCCCAGCGATCCTACCCATTACTATTGTGTGTTACAACCCACCTCTTCACATGATGCGCCCGAACAAATATATGCCTGCCTTGTTCTGTTTTTTTGGCCAAAATCTGTCTTTGTGTCCGTGCCTTTCTAGTACCACGTTAGTAGCTTTTTCTGCATTCCATGCGATTCTCAACATTCTTCTGTAAATCCCCTTTACTACTTCTTGCCTACAATGATTCCTGTAGTTGCCCACTGATTGTCCGTGTGTCAGTACTGGTTCTAGAAGCATCCGGGAACTCTGTTCCTTGAACCTAGTGATAGGCTTTTGTTGCACGGGATGCCACTCATACTCTGGAAGTCTTATTTCAGCCTGAGCTAAAATTGGATCCAACGCCACGCCCGACTACAATGGAAAATTTAACAACCAACAGTTATCAATAAAATCAGGATGACACAACGAAGGTATATGACACAACGAAGGTAGATGACACGACGAAGGAAGATGACACAACAAAGGTAGATGACACAACGAAGGTAGATGACACAACGAAGGTAGATGACACGACGAAGGAAGATGACACAACAAAGGTAGATGACACAACGAAGGTAGATGACACAACGAAGGTAGATGACACAACGAAGGTAGATGACACAACGAAGGTAGATGACACAACGAAGGTAGATTACACGACGAAGGTAGATGACACAACGAAGGTAGATGATACGACGAAGGTAGATGACACAACGAAGGTAGAAAATACAACGAAGACAGATGCTACAATGAAGACATATGCTACAATAAGACAGATGCTACAATGAACACAGATGACACAACGAAGACAGATGCTACAATGAACCGCGTGCCGGATGGAAAGATACCATTGGCCGACGTCGTACGCACTTGCAAATGACGTGTCGACGTGTCGTTAACTTCTCCCTTTTATTATTGTGTTCGGTATTCAATTTAGTTTATTGGATATCAGGTACAGAGTGCAAGAATCAAATCCAAACATAGCTTCCTAAACTCAACAATACCAATACAGACAAGCTTTGTAAGTCCACGGATCGAAAGATGGCACGAACTGATGCAAACCCCAGAGATGGAGCTTCGGGAGGAACCTACCCCCGGACATCATCTACAATACACAACATGGGAGTCGCTGAACAGACTCCGAAGTGATGTATCACGGTGCAAAAGGAACAGTAAGAGATGGCGATTCTTCTTTCTTCTTCTTCTTTGTTCGTTCTCAATCTTTCGCTACCAAGCCCCGAAAAAAGCTTTGCTAGTAATGAAATGTAGTCCAGAGAACGGAATTCGTTGTGTCGTGGTTCACAGTTTGACTGCGATATTTGCACCTTTCGGCCCAACACATCCGACTTCAGCAAGCATTTTTGAGTACCGAGTTGCACTTCCTCTTCGATCCCTTCTACTTAGCCAGTCTGCTCTGTTATCCAGGATAACCGAGTGGAGGTGTAGAAGGGTCTTGGCAGCTCTTGTTCGCTGACCCAGACGCTAGGAGTCAGCTATGAGTCGCTGACCGATGCAGTTTATGCGCTGATCAGCGTCTTGATCCCAGATGGGGATTCAAGGGTGTGACTTTGACGCAAGTCAGGATCCAAATCACCTGATGACCTGCACCAACCTCCAGGAAACATGCAATAGGTGCGACATGCTGGAAGCAAATGACAAGGCAATCCATATCGCTGGATACTGGATGCATGATGTATGGCGTAGTTCTTGGATTAGGAAAGTCAGTCATTTTCATTCATTTGTCTGCTTTTTTTTTGGCATTTAATAACGAATATATATTTTTATAAATTGTCCTGCTAATGCTGTATCATTTTAGCCATAATCTGCATAACATAGTGAGAAAGTGAATTAACATAGACGTTGAGAAGAAAATAATTCAAACGCGGGAAAGTGGAAAAAGTGCAAAGGAAATCATTGCTGAATACAGTTTGGCTAAACGATAGTACCATTTTACAAAGCAAGAAAGAAATACAAAGTGCAGAGGTCACGAATGTATTCTTTAGGTTAAGCAGTTCATGTTGGGATAAAGCGGAATAGATACAGTTCCAAAGTAACATTTTCCGACTTTGCACTCGACATATAAAACTTAACAGCCACTTGAACAGAATCCAACCAGAACATGCTCCAGAGTATCAGCTGTGCACACATCTTTACGAAACTGTTAAACATCATCTTTTTGAATGTCCGGCGTTTGCCGGTGTTAGGGAAAGAGCTTCTCCCTCCGAGGCCAGACAACTGGAACACTTTGTATGGAACTAAACAAAGAGCTTCTCCCTCCGAGGCCAGACAACTGGAACACTTTGTACGGAACTAAACAACAACTCAAAAACACTTGCAGATACCACTATATGGCATTGGGTCAAAGGGCAAGAGCCCATAGATCGCTGTATCAATAACCAACCATTCGTCTGGATAAATGAAACAAAAATGGCAGGAGATAGTGTCAGTGAGACAACTACTTGTGATAAGGCTAAGAAATTGTTGAAGGAAGTTGTTACCCTGGCTTCATGTACTAGTCATGTACAAGTATTCGTCACGTTCTAGTCATGTACAAGTAGTCGTCATGTTCTAGCCATGTACAAGTAGTCGTCATGTTCAAGTCATGTACAAGTAGTCGTCATGTTCAAGTCATGTACAAGTATTCGTCATGTTCTAGTCATGTACAAGTAGTCGTCATGTTCAAGTCATGTACAAGTAGTCGTCATGTTCTAGTCAAGTACAAGTAGTCGTCACGTTCTAGTCATGTACAAGTAGTCGTCACGTTCTAGTCATGTACAAGTAGTCGTCATGTTCTAGTCATGTACAAGTATTCGTCATGTTCTAGTCATGTACAAGTAGTCGTCATGTTCTAGTCATGTACAAGTAGTCGTCATGTAAAAGCGTTTTTGTTGTTGTTGGCACCATGTGGTAGCTAGCTTGGTAAGGCATAGTGAGGCTGCTAATGCAGTTAGGGACGCGCTGATCAGTATCGTGAGAAATTTAAGAAAGTAATTGAGTAAGCAGGCTTTGTTTGGGAGAAGGTGTTTAACTGTTACGGAACTGACATTTTCTGGGAAATAATGCCGCTAAGAACGTACATCCACAGCCAGGATATCAGCTTGTCTGGCCATAAGCCGACCAAGGACCGGCTTACATTGCTCTATTGTGCTCATGTTTTGGGGCACGACAAAGGCCAAACCAGTACTCGTGTACCATTCGGAGACCAACAACGTTTTGAAAGATGTCAGGAAAATTCTCTTATATTAGGTCAAGCAAAATTTACTGGGTAAGACTCCAACCTCGACTTCACAGAAGACCTCCCCAAAAAACTGGCTGTTCTCGTTGCAGTCTGGATATGAGGTGACGGATCGACGTGATCCCCGTAGTAGTGAGCGACACGCAGATGAAGCCAGACATAGCACTGCCGCCAGGAGAACCCCGGTCCACCTTCATCACCAGCACAGAATGTGAGGAAAGCTACTGCAACCCGCCATTAAACGTCATTTTCAGGGCGCACAGACGAGTAAGCCTGCTCATTCTAGGCACTCAGAACAACCATAACTCCCTCATAGGATTGATGTCACAGCAGACTAACCAACGAAGTGGGGATTGAAACTGTAATCTCATAAGTGGCCAGCATACTGAGAAGCCTAGCTTCGAACAACAACGACAACAACAACACCAACAATAACGATGTTTATATCTATCTATATTCTTCTTCTTCTTCTTCTTCTGCGTACACAGTCAGACAGTAACCATTATTTTCTCGAAAAAAGCGGCGGTCATCCTGAGACTCTCGCCACTACCATAGAGCTTGTCTTGCAGTTCCACTGGCAATGGCCACATCTGCTCTCTCTGATCCTCGTATGTCGGGCAGTTCTGCAGCAGATGTTCAGTGGTCATTTTACCAGTACCGCACGGGCATTCGTCGGTACACCCTATCTTCAATTTGTTGAAGAGGTGGTACCTCAGTCTGTTGTGGCCAGTGCGAAGTCTGAAGACAACGACCTGCTCTCTTCGGTTCAACTGGTAATAGGCATCGTTTTTGGTGTAACCAGTATGTTCGGTTTCCCATTTGGACATGTACCTGGCTTTGATAAGCCGTTTTGACTCTTCGTACGTCATACTGGTATCTATTTGTGGTAGCCTTGCACCTTCTTTTGCCAGTCTGTCTGCCTCCTCGTTGCCTTGGATGTTGCAGTGTGACGGAACCCACTGTACCACTACCCTTTTTGGTGCGGACTGTTGGCACAGTTTGCAGAGTGCTGCTCTTAAGTCATTAAGCTCAGTGTTTTTCTGGCTTTTTAGCGCTGTGACTACTTCGAGAGCATCTGTCAGCAGGACTATATGGCTCTCATTTTCACTGTGTGTTACCATTTCTTCCACTGCCGCCCTCAGTGCCTCTGCCTCTGCTCTGAAATTGCTCGTGTACTTACCAGTAGCGAATGACAGTGTTATTTTTCTGCCATTTGGTAGGTTCAGGAATGCTCCTGCCCCTCCGTTCTGTGTAGTGTTTGTTACAGAACCGTCGGTGTATGCATGGGTCCAGTCCATGCTTGGGTAGCTTTTCGTTATGAAGCTTATATCTATCTATATTCGAATATATATATATATGTGTGTGCTTCATGAACAATGTGAGAACATCGCGACCTGTACACCACGACCATAGTATACACAACAGCACATGATGATGTTGGCAGTCCTCATCCACGAGGATGGACAATTATTATCATGATTGTTGTTATGTGTCTGTATATGTATATATTATATATATGTATATGTGTATATATATGTATATATGTATATATATGTATATATTATATATATGTATATGTGTATATAAATGTATATCTGTGTATATATGTATATGTGTATATATATGTATATATTATATATATTTATATGTGTATATATATGTATATGTATGTAAATATATATGTATATGTGTATATATATATGTATATGTGTATATATATATGTATATGTGTATATATATGTATATGTGTATATATATGTATATATTATATATATGTATATGTGTATATATATGTATATGTGTATATATATGTATATGTGTATATAATTGTAAATGTGTATATATATGTATATGTGTATACATATGTATAAGTGTATATATATATATGTATATGTGTATATATATGTATATGTGCATATATATGTATATGTGTAAATATGTATATATATGTATATGTGTATATATATATGTATATGTGTATATATATGTATATGTGTATATATATGTATATATTATACATATGTATATGTGTATATATATGTATATGTGTGTATATATGTATATGTGTATATATATGTAAATATTATATATATTTATATGTGTATATATATGTATATGTATATATATATATGTATATGTGTATATATATGTATATGTGTATATATATGTATATGTGTATATATATATGTATATGTGTATATATATGTATATGTGTATATATAGGTATATATTATATATATATGTATATGTGTATATATATGTATATGTGTATATATATGTATATGTGTATATAATTGTATATGTGTATATATATGTATATGTGTATATATATGTATATGTATATATATATGTATATGTGTATATATATGTATATATATATATATATATATATATATATATATATATATATATATATATATATATATATATATATATATATATATACCTTGCTTTCCGTCAAATTCAGACGGCTATTTTACACTGAGGTGAATGGCGATGTATGTATTGTCATTTCAGAGTCTTTTTCTCTGCTAGAAGATTGCTGTGGTGGAGAGGTGAGGCACTCGCCGCTCAAAGCGATGAATGGAAACGGTGGGCGATCGAGCCCCGGAAGTTTCAAGCACCCGTGGTCTCAAGTGAAGGGGGTCAAGAGTGCCTGCTTTCGGAATTATCTCCAGTCGTTTTGACTAAAGTCTTACCATTGATCCAAGGTAGCTGGGGATCAGAGAGTAGTGTTGATGACCAACGCAGTAGCTTTTCACTGTAATCCAAATACATCGCGACAAAACGGCCTGCTTGTGCCGCCATGATCGCTTGGGGTGGGCAACGCGATGGCTTGCGATGATGTCAGGCCGAGAGGTGCATATATCGCAGGCCCGCTGTAAACTACAGCACAGCGCCACAACGTTATTTTCAGGACAAAAACAAAATTATGCTCATCAATTGAGTTCGATATGCGATTGAGTTCGTATTGCGATCAATTGATTTCGTATTGAAATCAACTGAGTTCGTACTGCGATCAATTGAACTAACATCAACAGGCAAGAAAGGGAGAAAGAATGGAAAAGAGTGTAAACAACTGACTTATAACAGAATACGATTTTTGTTTAAAATCAGGTTCAAATCGCAGTGGCAAAGATAGAGAAGACTACCCAGAACATGTAACTGGTGACAGTACCTGATCATCCCTTACGGAGCAATAATTAACATTGATCTAGGGGAAATAACCAGACAAATTCAACTGAATCACGGACGAAATGGGCGTTTAGGCAACGGTGACAATCGATGTCAATTTGGTCTGTATTAGTCAATCGAGTTTCAAATGTGTTGTTCGCATACATTTTATTGTTCTCTCAAAGTTGCGAGCTTAAATATCGCATAATAATAATAGCTGTCCATCGTTGTCCATGAGGACCGCCGACATCATCCTTGTCACAGATTTCCCTGTTGGGTGTGGGTGCGCATGTGGCTGAACAGGCCAATGCGAGCACGAAAACATCTGCTACATATCGAGCACACGAGATTTGTAGAAGGGATGGTGTTCCCGCTACTCGGGATTTCCGCGTCTCGCGTCTGCTCTGGGCTTTCACAACACGGTCGTCTTCACCTGCAGCTACACCCGATTTGACTGCGCTTCTCCAGTCAGATCTGTTTTGCGCAAAACATTCCCAGGTGTCGATGTCTATCTGGCAACTTTTTAGTGAGTCCTTCAGACCGTCTTTAAAACGTTTCTTTGGACGCCCTCTCTCGCGCCATCCCTCTCTCAGCTCGCCGTAGCTATATGTATACAGCTATCTTTAATTGTGTGTTACAAACTTTAGAGAATTATTTCTCAATCGTATTATCAGGGAATCTCTAAATCAATGCTTCCCACATTGGTAGACCGAAGGCAACAGACTCCGGTCCTTCAGCTCTCAGTAACAGGTCCGCCAAAGTCGTGAAGAAATTGGACAACCAATTTAGACGATTGGTCTCTTGGGTCTGGTTTTAATCGATCTTTAATCAAGATGCTGAGCAGCGCATGAGCTGTAGTGGTCAGCGACCCATATCTCACTGTTAGCGTCAGGGCCAGCGAACCAGAGCTGCCAAGAACCTTCTACACCTCCACGCGGTGATCCTGGATAACAGACTGCAGCAGGTCAGACTGGCTAAGAGAAAGGGATCGAAGAGAGAATGCTAACCTGGTACTCAAAAAATTCTTGCTGAAGTCGGATGTGTTGGACCGAAAGGTGCAAATATCGAAATATCGCAATCAAGCTGTAAACTACGACATAACGCATTCCGTTCTCTGGACTACATTCTGCTACTTAAGCCCTTTCAATGTTTCGTAGTGGGAAATTGAGAACGAACGAAGCCAATCGATCTTTAAGGAACATGATAGTCTCTTGACTGAAATCCTACGTGCTCAGAGTGTTGTGATAGATATATTCCTGTCTGTCTGTCACTAGGACAAGTTTTGGAAGCACTGCATTAAATGTAAGTTATTATACGAGGCGTGTTCAAATGAATCCAGACCTCACTGCACCAAGTGATCATATATACCATGCGCATGATGACGTCAATGCAGGTGTAAACAGCACATACCAGCCGTCAAGTTTGTAAAGTTCATAACCGTCAAGTTTGTAAAGTTCATAACCGTCAAGTTTGTAAAGTTCATAACCGTCAAGTTTGTAAAGTTCATAACCGTCAAGTTTGTAAAGTTCATAACCGTCAAGTTTGTAAAGTTCATAACCGTCAAGTTTGTAAAGTTCATAACCGTCAAGTTTGTAAAGTTTCATTATCCTCCCACTCATAGTTTCTTCAGATGACCGTTGAAAACATGGCGCGTGTGATTCGGAATCCGCCCAGAGTTGATCAGCGAGCGGTGATTCGGTTTCTAACAGCTGAAGGATGTCGACCAGTTGACATTCCTCGCAGAATGCAGGCAGTGTATGGTGACAAAAGTGTGTCGAAGACAACAGTGAAGAACTGGGCAACGATGTTTAAAGAAAGACGTGAGTTAACGAAAGGTCTCACGGGACCAGGTCACGCGCATATTGTTATGTCAGATAGACACGATACCTGATGTGAACAAAAATAAAAGGAAAGATTGAAGGCAGGCAGGAAGACATTGACTCGTGGATGGTTATTTGAATCAGGGCCAGCGATCCATGGATGACAACTACAAATGGTGGTCCTGGAACATAGTCGTGTAGGCTCACTGGGAGAATAGCCATTGCAGAGGGACGGTAAACCCGTCCGGCTGAAATCTGATGTGTCGGACAGGAAGTCGCAGAAATCGCAGCATCGCTGTAAACTACAACACTAACGTATTTTCAGAACGAGCGACGAAGAAGAAGAAGAAGAAGAAGAAAAAGAAGAAGAAGACGAAAAAGAAGAAGAAGAAAAAGAACAACAACAAAAAGAAGAAGAAGAAGGACAACGATGATGATGATGATGAGGAAGCCGAAGAAGAAGAAGTGAATAAAATTAAGAAGAAAAAGAGAAAAAAAAAGAAGAAAACAGAAGAAGAAGAAGAAGAAGGTGAAGAAGAAGAAGAAGAAGAAGAAGAAGAATTGAATAAAATAAAGAAGAAGAAGAGGAAAAAAAAGAAGAAGAAGAAGAAGAAGGTGAAGAAGAAGAAAACCCACAGGTTAAGAATCACTGTATCCGGCTGTTGGAATAAAGAGTAACCTATGTTAATTGAGAAAAACTGATCAAAATATTCCCCCTTCTCCCTCCGCCCCTACCCCCCTCCCTCCAATCTCACGTCTTTGCTCGTGCTGTTAGATACAGGCTACCTCCCAGTCAGTCTGGTTGACGAGGTAGGGATCAACGCTGTAATCTCCATAGTGCCAAGCTTACTGAAAGGCCTGAGATTGCACTAAATCCACTAGGATCTGGGTCCGCCATCTCAAGTAATCCCCTGGATGTGGGAGGAGCCACTGTAACCCGCTACCCCAGAAACGTCGACAAGAGTTAGCTTAACTCAGCACGAGGACCTTCGAACAACAACAACAACCTGGCCAGGTCGGGGCGATCACGAGCAAGGCTGCTGTCCCGTGACCTTTCCTCCATTTCATCTTCTCCTTATGTCACGAGTGTATGAGTAGGTTAGTAGTAGAGAACTCGCTATTCACGACAATGATTCTGGGTTCAACTCCCGTTACCGGAACGCTAAAGTCGATTCAGCAGTAAACAGAACTTGGTATATCATAGATAGGCACCGAGGAAGGGACTGGCCACCGCAAACCATAAACAAGCTGTAGTAATGGCAGAGATGAAATCCGCAATTTGTAGGCACCCAGTTATAGACATTGGATAAGGATTAATTGTTGTTGTTGCTTTTGTTATTGTTGTCGTTGTTGTTGCTGTTATTTGTTTTATTGTATTATTATTTTTGCTGCTGTTGTTTTTGTTGTTATGTTATTGTTATTGCTGTTATTGTTTTTTGTTGGTGTTATTGTTTTTGATGTTGTTGTTGTGGCTGTTATTGTTGATAGTCGAAGCTGCTCATGCTGAGTTCTTAATCCTTGACTATGTTTCTCTAGTAGCAAGTTACAGTGACTCTTCCTATATTCGCATGCATACTGAAGGAGGTGGACCTCGACTCTCCTGGCTATAGTGCCTTGCGATGCTTCTCCTGGGCTCACCATTATGAGAATTACTAGATAACGATGGCGGTAATGTTCTGAAGTCGATCACAGTCGATGACATGCCAATCGATAGTCTAGACTGAAGCTTTGAAATCCTGCCTACAGGGAAGATGATTGGTTGGTTGTTATTGATGCAGCGGCTTATGTTCTCCTGCCTTTTAGCCCAATACCATATAGTGGTATCTGCAAGTGTTTGTAAGCTGTTGTTTAGTTCCGTACAAAGTGTTCCATTTGTCTGGCCTTGGAGGAAGAAGCTCTTTCCTAACACCGGCAAGCGCCGGACATTAAAAAAGATGATGTTTAACAGTTTCGTAAAGATGTTTCCACAGCTGATACTCTGGAGCATGTTCTGGTTGGATTCTGTTCAATTGAATGTTAAGTTGTATGTGTTGAATTCGAATTTGGAAAATGGTGCTTTGGTCTCTCCATTTCAGGAGAAGATTAGATAAGGGCTTTGTGCAACTACCGATCTGTATAAATGATTAACATACTTTGCTATTGACTTAAATATCCTGATTACCTATGAGTTTGCAAGAATGCAGTGACGTGAATTCTTCACGTGATGGAACATAACTTTTTATTTCTTTAGCTAATTGCCCTTGATACAGTTTTTCTGCCTGATGTAGTCTTCTGTCAATTTCGCACTCTCTCTCTTGCTTCCAACTTTTTTATGACGCCGTTTAACTTCCTGTCCATTTACCGAAACAAATAAATTACGCTAAACTTTTCTTTGTTCCGTATGTAAATCAATTAATTTAAATTGCAGCATTTACAAAAATTGGAATGGCGTAATCAAACTAGGATGTTTTTATTGTAACTCGCAGATTCAATTTAGATTGTGAACGCTTCAAAGCCAGTAATCTAGGTTGCGACATCTCTAAATGATCAATGTTCCCCAGTCAATTACACATGGCATTACATATCCTGTGAACGATACATTTTATTTACAATTCATTTGTAGTTTATATTTTATGTTTCAGTATAATTAGCCTACATGTAATAAACCACTTACATTTGCTGCGTGGTTAAGACACGTTACGTTACAATTGGATATATGATGTCCATTCAGCTGCTCGACCATAGATCACGATGTTGGGTAATGACAGTGGGATATCACCCCATTGAAACAGGTAATCCTACAATTAATGGATAGCCAGTATACTATGTATTTCCCAACTCTTTACTTGCGTCATTCATGACTGGTAAGATTGGGTGATCGGCTAAACCATGTGGGGACAGATTTCTAGTACCCCATTGCAAAATTTATTTGTTAGAATATTGAACGATTTACTTCATCTTTTTTCCTTTCTTCTTCTCCTTCTTCTTCCTCGTCTCGTTCACCGTGTTTTTTCCTGCTACGCCTACCCGAGTGGTCCACCGGGGTCTTTTTGAATGACAAGAATAAGAATAGCACCACTGCCCCACAGAGAGCATGTCGTATGAGGTGACTAACTGTGTGACATGGCATACCACGGGCCATGGTTATGTAGTTTGTTTAGAGCAGCATCTTGTTGTTGTTTGCGAATGCCCATAATGAGTAGGTTACTCTTTTGTGTGGCCTGGAAATGGCGTTAAATGGCCTCACATTCCGAAGGTGCTGATGACGGTGGATGAACCCCCCCCCCCCCCCCCCGGTAGTTTTGATATGCTTGGCTTCATCTGCATGACACTCACCACTACAGGGATCACGTCGATCCATCTACTTGTTGGTTGGCTAGACTGTCAAGACGGCCAGCCAGTTTCAGGAGATGGCTACGTGGAAGTCAAGATAGGGGTCTTGGCCAGGATATTTTGTCTGACCCTGACTGACAGGTCTGATAGTATGTTTTGCCTGATCAGGAAGGGAACTGAAGACCGACTCGTAAAAAGAGGAGGAATAGTACATTGCCGCCATAAATACTCCATCCTGGGCTGGACATGCTGCACAGTGAATGCGGTGACAGAAGTCAGCGACCTATATCTGCCTGTTTACATCAGGATCAGTGAACTAGAGCTGACAGCTGTCAGCGACTCATGTCTGACTTCTTGCATCAGGGTCAGTGAACCAGAATTGACAGCAGTCAGCGATTCATGTCTGACTTCTTGCATCATAGTCAATGAGCCAAATAACCTATTTCGTTTCTAAGTAGCGACTCTGGATACCGACTGCTCTCGCGTAGTCTAGCTAAGAGAATAAGGATTGTAGAGGGAAGGCAAACCCTGCACACACCAAAAAAGAAGCCCTCTGAAACATACTGATCAAGACCATAGTTCATGTCAGGGTCAGGTGAAACATACTGATCAAGACCTCATTTCATGTCAGGGTCAGGTGAAACATACTGATCAAGACCTCATTTCATGTCAGGGTCAGGTGAAACATACTGATCAAGACCTCATTTCATGTCAGGGTCAGGTGAAACATACTGATCAAGACCTCATTTCATGTCAGGGTCAGGTGAAACATACTAATCAAGACCTCATTTCATGTCAGGGTCAGGTGAAACATACTGATCAAGACCTCATTTCATGTCAGGGTCAGGTGAAACATACTGATCAAGACCTCATTTCATGTCAGGGTCAGGTGAAACATACTAATCAAGACCTCATTTCATGTCAGGGTCAGGTGAAACATACTGATCAAGACCTCATTTCATGTCAGGGTCAGGTGAAACATACTGATCAAGACTTGCACCTAATGTCAGAGTCAGATGAAACAAACTGTTGAAGACCCAATTTCAGCTCCTGTCTTGGGTACCTGGAAACAATAAGTGTCATAGTAGTCCTGCTAACGAAATGGGGATCCCCACTAAAATCCTAAAAGTAGTGAGTCCACTGAGAATTCTCGGATAGCCCTAAAACTACTGCCATCATGGTCAACTTTCTGAAGTAGGCTTCGGGATGTAAGAAGGACCACTGTAACCTACCACCAAAGAAACGTTATAAAGAGTTAACCGAACTCTTTACGAGTAGCTTCGAACATTAACAACAACAATAACAACAACAACAACAACACCAATAACATTGTTATGTTCGTTTTCAGAAAAACGGAGCAGGAACTCACAAACAAAAGGAGACTTGGAGAAAATATAATCGAGATACATTCCTGGCAATAGAAGATGTCACACAGAATCAATATTTTCACTTGGCAGTAAGTCCAGAGAACGCATAACTTAAAATACAGTTTTACAGCCAGCACCTTTGCTCTTGACTCTTCGATTACTGCATCTACTGATGATTAGATGGCAGGAAATGGTGCCATATACAAACGTGTTAACCAAACCGGCTTGCCCAGGGTAAGCTCCGTGATATATGCTGCACAGCTGAGATGGACTGGTCACGTGGTACACATGTCGGATCAACGTCACCAAAAGAACTGCTCTAAAGTCGTCAACTCCAAAATGGCAAGAGAGCAAGTGGTAGGCAGTGGAAAAGGTTCAAGGACACACTTAAGAGATCGCTGATCCAGTGCGGTATTAACCACGATGACTGGTAAAGAATGGCCATCAGTTGCACAGACTGGCGCAGCACTATTGCCGAGGGTGTTCAGAGAAATGAGGCATCAAGAATAAATGAGGATATGCAGAGAAGATCGCTCCTCAAGTCAGTTCACATCCCCACTACTTCAACCCCAGTGGAAAGTGTCTTATTTCCCTGTACAAATTACAACAGACAATTCAAGGCTCAGATTGGCTTATTTAGCCATCTTTGAACTCACGCGAACAGTGAATGCTGACAAATTGGTCATCATCGATTACGATAGACGAACAACATCGCTGCATCTTACACAAAACATGATGTTTTTGGTCGCTCTACAACCATAAACTCGGTCGCCAATCAATGAAATGAAGAGATGGACCAAGGAAAACTTTTGTCCAAACATACTTCTTCAAGGCAGAAGACCAAATTACATTCTTTTGAACGGTGTTTTTGTTAGCTGCATGACACCAGACACAAAATCTGGCTGGTCCAATACCAGGATTTTTAAACGTTATCTTTTGCTGTTTGTGTCCTTCTTGGACATCTTGTGTCAAAAACATTTCCATTGAAACAAACAATTGAAACCAGATAACGAGCAATCTCCCATGGTCAAACAAAAGTTCCCGTCAATCTCGGAACAGGGAAACGAAATTCGAGTCAAATTATTGTCTATTCATATCTTCTTTTCCATGCTCTCAGGTAATGCGGTGGGCCTGACAGTCTTGTTGTGTCTACTGTTCAATGAAATTCTAACGGAAGTTAGAATCAAGGAAAATACAACAAGAAGTCTAGAGTGCTTCCGGTTTTATCTAACAGTTTTGTTCTTCCGCTTTGTCTATCATGTCTGCAATGTCCGAAATGTTTCTCTCCTATTTCGCAATTCGTTTGGTTCTGCGAATCCTTTTTCTGGATCTGACATTCCATCTCTGAGACTGATGTTATTATGTCTTTAATTCTGTTATACACTCACACTCTACCAATCATGCAAGCATAATTATACGGTGCATACATATATATATATATATATATATATATATATATATATATATATATATATATATATATATATATATACAAACAAATGCCAGACAACAGATGGACACAAAAGATGACGTATTGGGGACCTTGCAACTGTAAGCGGCTGCCCGGACGTCCACCAATGAGATAGAGAGATGGTCCAACATTGCTCTCCGTAGAAAAAAGGCCGCATTGAGTTAAAACAACATTTCTCTACCTGGCATCGGGTACTTCCGTTGTCTGAATGAATATCAGGATTACAGATTACATATACCACACACACACATACGCACATACATATGCACACACACATGCGCACTCACGCACGCACGCACTCACACACTCACCCGTAGATCACGGATACACCGAAGAGGTACATAGCAGATTTCGAAGCAGTTGGTAACAGATAACTGAGGAAGGTTGTGCGTGGGGCTATCAACAATATCGTATAAACACACTTGTTTCAGATACCACATCCTCACGAGAGTGTTCACGGCCTTAGAGCGCAGCAAAAGAATAATCACTATGAATCTGTCAAGCTGTCGTAAGGGTGGACTAAGGAGGGTGGGGCATAAGGCTACCTACCTAATCATTTAAATATTTTATGCGACAAAAACATCAACAAATATGGACAAGTCAGCTTAAAGGAAATACAAAACTCAACATTTCAAAGACAAATAGGTCCTTTGTAAAGAGGGGGATTGATGCGAACAGGGAAATGGGCAAGCATACCACATTCTGTCTCACTCGTTTTCGTCTAGGAAAACCGCCAGATTTGTTAGCCGGGATGTTGGTAGAATGTAGGAACATGTTAAGGGTGCACAGGGAGCAGCGGGGATGAGGAGGTGAAGAATTGATTTCATGGGACTGAATAAAACAAGGTTGAAAGGAGATTAAATAGTAAAACTGAGAACATGAATAATACTGCCATCTTCTGGCATAATGACGGAAGCGCAGAACAATATGAAGGTGTATCCTTTAGAAGAAATTTAAAAAAAAACAACTATAACATGGGAGGCAGTAAGGCCCAGAATGACACCAGTTACTTTCAAGCCGAACAAAACAAACAAAAACAAACAAAAAAAGGCGAAGGCAGCCGTCTATCGTAGATGATGATGGCATAATTGATTTTACTGGATCTATTTTTAGTAAGGATTAACTGCGTAGCTTTTTATCCTCACTCTCTCGTATCGTGCCGCCCGGCCATAGTGGCAAGTCAAGGACTCACACCACCTGATCACGAGGCCGACGGCTTAACCACTTCGCCACGGAATCCCCATTCTGCCAAACAGAAGATACATATAAATATGTATCAACCACTAACACAGACTGTACAGAGACAAAAGAATCCTTCACAATACTTCAAAGTATCATGGATATATTTTCTGTATCATTTGGGATGTTCGGTAATCGGTGTCTTTCCCTTATCCATATTTAATATCCACATGGTGGATGTGCTATTTATAGTGATTGTCTAATCTCATCCAGTATATGATTTCCTCTCTCCTCCTGCCCCGTCAAACCATTACCCCTCTTCAACCAAGTGGGCCTCTAAGTCATAATGCCACCCCTACCTCCCAATATCGTCAACAAAAACTATCAATAATACGTTTTAACTACTGTTGTCGGGGAAATGAGACGCTAGTCCGATCAGACACAATATTCTGATCAGGACGTCGCGTCAGGGTCAGGCACAACATACAGATTAGGACGTCGCGTCAGGATTAGGCACAACATACAGATCAGGACGTCGCGTCTGGGTCAGGCACAACATACAGATTAGTACGTCACTTCAGGGTTAGGCACAACATACAGATTAGGACGTCGCGTCAGGGTCAGGCCCAACATACAGATTAGGACGTCACGTCAGGGTCAGGCACAATATCAAAACCACAATCTCTCTTCCGTGTAGCATTGCCTGAACACAGAATGTTTTCAAGGCAATTTGGCTGACGAGATGTGGATCGGCATGATCCCCGTAGTAGTGAGCGGCATGCAGATGAAACCAAGCAAAGCACAACCGCCTAAAGGATTGCGGTACACCTTCATCAGAACGCTCGGGATGTGAGAAAAGCTACTAGCACATGCCACTTTGGGCCCTTTTCAGGACGTACAAAAGAGTAAACTTACTCCTAGTGGGCATTAAACAACAACAACAACAACAACAACAACAACAACAACAACAACAACACCTACTGTTGTCACCTACTGAGGGGAGAAAGACTAACTTCTGGGCAGGCAAAATATACTCATCTGACATGTTAGTCAGGGTCAGGTAAAACATACTGGCCAAGACTCTCACCTGGGCTTCCTAGTAGCCCTCCCTGGAAACGGACTATCTTCTTAGCAGCCTGGCTAACGAGGTGAGGGATCGACGTGATCCCTGTAGTAGTGAGTGACACGCAGATGCGCAAACGCCTGGAGGACCTTGGTCCACCTTCATCAGCATGCTCGGAATGTGAGGAAAACTACCGCAACCCGCCACTTAACGTCCTTTTCCGGGCGCACAAAAGAGTAACCAACTCACTGTGGGCATTCGCAACCAACAACATCTACCGTACAAAGGACTGATACATAGTCTATACATAACTAACTAACATAAAGATAACTTGCCCATGTAGTCGTAACGCAGAAAACACTCTATGGATTTATTTGATCACTAGTTTTTTTTACAAATCCTTATCGGGCTAGAACTCGCGTTACCAAACTGGAAACCAGGAATCCTAACTACCCGGCATCTCAATATCCCATGATATAAACATGATTTCCTATTTTTAACATAAATATTTATCGAAGACGTTGTGTTGGTGGAGAAATTTCCTCAACTGTTTCCTACTTCCGGTCTAGAAGTAATGACGTGAATGTTTTGTTTAGACGAGAAACAATGTCTTGCACAATTCTCTATGGAACCGCATGTTTCCGGTGAAACTCTAAATTATTTACCAGAGAAAACAACAGCTATCCAAACATTCACACTTAATCTGGTTTCTATCACAGATGTAAATATTTGTAAATAGTGTTCGTATTTGTTATGAATTCAGCGAGACACAGTTATTTAAAACAGACACATATTTTGTTTGGCTTTAAAGTGGAGTGTTTGGTTTCTTTATTATTGGGCTTTCGGTCTAGGCTTAAACTCATGTTGATGATGTGTTGTTCTTTTATGGGGTATCAGTCATATGTTCCAAAAGTTATCATGTGTTAGTTATTGTGGTCTTGTTGAACTGATCCCTACTTGTTTCTGAAAGTGTTCTCAATTGACATAAATGTGTGTGTCTTTCCGGCGTTGTAAACCAAACCATCATATTTACATATAGCACAGAGAGACAGAAAAGGGAGACAGAAGAGATAGATAGCAAGAGATAGATAGAGAGAGAGAGAAAGAGAGAGAGAGAGAGAACAAGTGAGTGGGAGACATAGGGCATGTTTTCATAGTAGTCGTCCGTGTGGTACCGGGGCCAGAAACATGAGTACCGAATACTAACACTGTCACTTGCCAGTCATGTCGTAACAGGCACTAAGCAATGCTGGGCACACCATGACGTAGAAACACTAAAACACAAAAACGTCAACATATTTAAATAGGTCAACGTTTGACGGTATTATATGCATTTGTTGATGACCTGTGCTCTACGGGGAGCTGGAAAGATTTTGATGAACTTTTTAATCATAACACCGGCTTCGTTGTTTGCCTCTGTTGTATCAATCAATAAATCGAAGATATGTCAGGACAAAAGTCGATAACAAAAGTAGATAACGGCTAAATGACGATACCAGGACACATACCAAATGACACATTCGTTACTGCCCCAAAATCTTCGTCAGGGACAGAGGCGAACGAAAACAACGCTAGCAAATCACAAACACATAATACGACATGATGTAAAATTAGCAGTGAAGCCAGCAGCCATAGCAGAAAGTGGCCAAGAAATTGGGAGACAAAAAATGAAAGTTATTAAATAGAGTTCTCTAAACAAGACATGATCAATATGATTATGCCGAGACAAAGAAATGAAAACCTGAACAACAATAACAACAAATTTAAAGATATATATATATATTACACGCGCTTAATTGCATTAAGATGAAGGTTGTTTTTTTTATATTTTTTTTATTCGTCATTAGTTAGTAAACAATTTCTTGCCTAGAAAGCAAATTTATTTTGACCACATCAAACGCCTTAATGGCCTGTAGAGAACGATACTGGAAGGTGCCTGGAAAGTGGGGCAGAGTCGGGCCGATGAGAAGATGGACATCATAGAGGGCCAGAAAATGACAACGATAGAGGCGGGAGATCTGGCTAGAGATTTAGATCTTACTTATCGACTGTTGTGAGAGCGACGTTCTGCAAAGGACATGCTTCATGATGATGATCATATCTTCAATGGGCCATTACATATATATATATTTATTTAATTGTCTCCGCAACACATCAGTGCGCATTGCTTAATACCACAAATTCGATAAAAGCGTATTGCGTCACAGGAAGATTGGGTACAGTCTAAAGTGAAACCTGACAGAAGCAACTTTTATGCAAATCTCACTGTGTAGGGGATGAAGACTAACGTCCGGTCAGACACAATATACTGATCAGACATGTTAGTCAGTGTCAGGTAAAATATACTGGACAATACCCTCACCTCGGTTTCCTCGCAGCCCTCAATGGCAACTGTCTGTTTTCAAGGGAGCCTGGCTAACGAGGTGAGGATCGACGTGATCCCCGTAGTAGTGAGTGACTCGCAGGTGAAGTCACGCATAGCACAACCACCTGGAGGACATGTGCACCTTCATTAGCACGCTCAGGATGTGACGACAGCTACTGCAACCTGCCCCTTAACGTTCTTTTTAGGGCGCACAAACGATTAAAGGTAATCATTATGGACAATCAAAGCAAACACACATCTCCTGTATCGCTAAGCGAAGCAAATACACATCTCCTGTATCGCTAAGCGAAGCAAACACACATCTCCTGTATCGCTAAGCGAAGCAAACACACATCTCCTGTATCGCTAAGCGAAGCAAACACACATCTCCTGTATCGCTAAGCGAAGCAAACACACATCTCCTGTATCGCTAAGCGAAGCAACAACACATCTGTATCGCTAAGCGAAGCAAACACACATCTTCTGTATCGCTAAGCGAAGCAAACACACATCTCCTGTATCGCTAAGCGAAGCAACAACACATCTGTATCGCTAAGCGAAGCAAACACACATCTCCTGTATCGCTAAGCGAAGCAAACACACATCTCCTGTATCGCTAAGCGAAGCAAACACACATCTCCTGTACCGCTAAGCGAAGCAAACACACATCTCCTGTATCGCTAAGCGAAGCAAACACACATCTCCTGTATCGCTAAGCGAAGCAAACACACATCTCCTGTATCGCTAAGCGAAGCAAACACACATCTCCTGTATCGCTAAACGAAGCAAACACACATCTCCTGTATCGCTAAACGAAGCAAACACACATCTCCTGTATCGCTAAGCGAAGCAAACACACATCTCCTGTATCGCTAAGCGAAGCAATCAAGGCTTGTTTCGCTTGACCGAACGAAGTATGAAATGTCTTTTAGTGCAAAGTCAAAGCGGAAAACAATTTTATTAATATGAATCTTTGATATCTGAGCCTTCTTCTCTTTTGATGTATAGACAGGTCGTTGCCAGTGTCAGCTGTAGTCAGTTGGATGCACGGCAATAGATCATCTAATTAGGCCATATTTCCAGCGCTGCACGCCCCGAACAGGTGTTCTATTTAGTTCTTTATTGAACGTGCTCTTATGGCGCTGGTTGTAAGTCATCGCTGAATGGTGACGTCACAGGAGAAAAGCAGACGCAACAAATCTGTCAAAAAAGAGCAACACACTTTGCGAAATTCGTTTTGAATGATTGAGCATTTTTGTCCGCGTGACGCATAGGGTCAGCACTAAATGTAGCTGGCCTGTTTACAGGAAGCCTGTATCGGAGCCATCTGTAGTGACGGTTTCATAACAGTGGTCTCACATGACAAGTTTCCACTAAGGTACACCGTGGATATGTATGGCGTTATTTATGTCTTCTGGGGCGCAAGGAAGAAGAATGTCACGCAATGACCATCTACTTCTTCGCCTTTCTCTTCGTCTTCCTTTTCGGCGTTCGATTACGGTTTCTGCGCCTTTCAGCCCAACACATCTGATTCCAGGTGGACTTTTTTGGTCGAGGTGTGCCTTCCCTCTGCGATCCCTTTCCCTTTGGCAGACTACACTAGTGGCTAGTGTGGCCTGTTTCTAGGGCCGCTACCTGGAGACGGAATAGAGTCTTGGTGAGCAATGGTTCGCTGACTGCTGTCAGCTCATTCACTGCTACATCTCGGTCCCAGAACGCCACGCTATAACCAAAGTCACTGTATCTTTTGTTTGAAAATTTCCCACCCTATCTAAAAGAGGAATATCATTAACAAGGGAGACAACTAATTGGTGATTAATATCTATGGGCGAACGGACTGTGAATTGCTCGATTAAGGTTAACATGAATACCATTTACACATGAACGTTATATATATATATATATATATATATATATATATAGCTTTCCACGGGGTAGACAGCTCAACAGACTTACACACACACACTCTTACACAATTCTAACACCCAACTTCAGGGTTAAGCCCTTCCATTACAATTTGGTTACGGTTGACCACTGAGATCGTCGCCCTATCATTGGTACAACAGACGCACACATGCAAACCAGTACTAGTTAATATGTACCATATCGCCTAAAAGACTACTGTCCGGGGTGGAAAGTGGCGTGTCTCCGCCAGTAGATTACTTTTACAAATAAACATATTTTAAGTAAATAGCACGTCCTTTGCAGAACGTCGCATTCTTCAACCGTCAACCTATTTGGCTGCTATACGTTTCTTGAAAAGTGTGCAGTACGGTAGGTGGCCATTACTTTCCGTACACAGAGAAGCGAAAACAGCTCATTCCTGGCACCTGGACACGAGTTTGATTCGTATTTATATGAGCACACACACGCACATGCCGACACATCTACACAACAACAAAAACTGATAAACAGTTTGTTTATGCCAACTGTGTGATACCACTGACCTTATCCAAGACCAAAGGAGGCAAACGTGTGAAATTAAATGTCTTAGAAAGGTTACTAGGAGAAGGAACATGGGGAATAAAGACATTTGGAGCCGGGTGGAAACTATCCCTTCTACACCTGCAGAAGACGGATGTGTCGGACCGAAAGGTGCAAATATCGCAGTCAAGCTGTAAACTAGCGACACAAAGAATTGTGATCTCCGGACTACATCCTGTTACTTGCAAAGAACGAAGACAGCAGAAGAAGAAGAAGAAGAAAAAGAAGAAAAACAAATAGAAGAAGAAGAAGGAGAAAAGAAGAAGAAGAAGAAGAAGAAGAAGAAGAAGAAGAAGAAGAAGAAGAAGAAGAAGACGAAGAAGAAGAAGAAGAAGAAGAAGAAGAAGATCCCTTGTGCGAAATACATTTCTTGACATTACTTGATACGGTCATCTCATGCTAACGCGCTCTGATTAACTCTCACTGTACGCTTTTAAAACAAGAAGTTATGGCTACATGGCACAAGGAAGTCTGAGTGGAAGATGGATAGATGCGATAATAGTAATCTTTCAAGGCCTCGGGATTGCAACAACACATTCGTCCCAAGCAAGACAACTAAAACTCCCCACTTAGCTGACCTTTACAAGTGTACCATGAACTTAACTGAACTATGTATGCATTTAATCAGATTAGTCAGTTAGGGGACTGGTGTTGAAGTCTTCTGATCATGTCACGCAACTGCCCTTTGTTCAGTCAGTCCGGAGTTTGTGTTGAAGTCTTCTGATCATGTCACGCCCCTGTCCTCTGTTAGTCAGTCCGGAGTTTGTGTTGAAGTCTTCTGATCATGTCCCACCACTGTCCTCTGTAAGTCCGGAGTCTGTGTTGAAGTATTCTGCTCATGTCACACCACTGCCCTCTGTTCAGTCAGTCCGGAGTTTGTGTTGAAGTCTTCTGATCATGTCACGCCACTGCCCTCTGTTCAGTCAGTGCAGAGTTTGTGTTGAAGTCTTCTGATCATGTCACACCACTGCCCTCTGTTCCCAATAGATCTCGTTAGCTTAGTATAAGCCTGAACCTCAATGTTCCTGCAAGCCTGTGTGCTGTTACTGTTTCTTACACATCCCATTCCTCTGTTTATCTGAACTTTTCCTTCCAGAATTTTCAATAATCAGCATTCTCAAATTATGACCAAGCTAAGACTATCTACCTTTCCTGTAAAGTAGCCATTAGGTATCTCTACATATCGCTCAATCATTGTTCACAATCCCTCTCTTTCGTACTCTCTTGCCCTCTCTTACCCTCTCTTACCCTCTTTTTCTCTATCTATTTCTATCTCTATTAACACTTATTGTCTATTTCACTTTAACTCACTCATCTACTTACTCTCTCTTTATTTTCACCCTCTATCTCTTTCATTCTCTCGCTCTTCCTCCAGACGGACGAATCGAACAACAGACGCCCACAGACAATCCCCAAATTGCTTATCAATATCCCAGCTGTAAGGTAAACAAAAGTAGGTGCGAAAATGTAATGCCCTACATTGTTTTAGTACAGCAGACAGTTATGTAAACAACCTCACGCTGACGTCAGTGACTTCCATAACCGTATTTCTTAAATAAGGGTACTACGTCACAGTGGGAATCTTCTCTTAACTTTACCTAAGACATGACTGTCAAACAAACTGCTCAATGCAGTAATGTTAAAAACGGTAAATATTTTATTTACACTATGTTTTACGGTTCAAGCTTTTGAATGACCTGTCCATTATACGTCAAAGCTTGATAGAATAGCAGGTTGTACTAGTAGAGGATGTGTATAGAATTTCAGCTCTCTAGGTTAAGGGGATGTTGGTTAATATAGGAGAAATAAAAGTCCGCGCAAACCGACAATGGTCGTGCCATGTTCAATAAATGAAAGCTTGTAATAACTGTAACATATTAATACAACTTCATCAGCTAGGGACAGACGTAAACAGCACATACTAAGACACAGCAGACACATGATAATATGAACATTAAAGCTCGTTATTTATCTCTTTCACGTTCTATCACGTAGCGGTGCACAAGCCATCAACCAACCCTCGCCAAGCAGCTCTGTCCTGTGCAATCTTTTCCACTTCCTTTCAGCTTTTTCCTTTCTTTACTTCTGCCGCGAGATCTTGTCTCCATATATTCCTTAGTCTGCCTATGCCTCTCCTTCCCTGGGGGTTCCATGACAGGGATTATCTGGTGATACTAGCCTTAGGCTTTCTTAATGTATGACCCATCCATCTCCACTTTCCTCCTAAGATTTCCTGCTCCAATTAACCTTGTCCCACTCTCTCCCACAGTCTGTCGTTTGTAACTTTGCCAAACCATTTTATACAAAATATCTTTCTCCAGCATCTGTTGACAAAACTCTTCAGTCGCATATCAAGGCCTTTGGTTTCCGCTGTAGGACTGGCCAGACATACCAGACAGCTGAATCATTTTTACTTGAGCTGTTTACGTAGGCAGATCAGGATGAGGAGATAAGAACAATGCTGCTTAACTCTAAAATTCTTAGCAATACTAACATGTTGAGCGTACATACACTTCTACAAACATCTGAGCTAAGATGGACCGGACATGCTGCTGGCATGCCGGATGAACACATCCCCAAGCAGTTCTTCATTCGGTGAGCTCACAACAGCCAGACGCTCCTCGGGGGAGCAGACGAAACGCTACATAAACTCCTTGATAGTGTCTATGAAAAGCTCTAATATTGATGTAACGTCCTGAGAGATGCTTGCACAAAACCACACTACCTGGTTTGCCAGTACCACCGATGGTGCTCATATTGCAGAGAGTATAGCCACCACGGAGACTCAGCGAAAGCGTGCTGACTGAAAATGCAAAACTCACAACAATTCAATAACCGGCACCCCATATGTGTGCCTTGAATATGACAGGGTAAGCCGTTCCAGGATTGGGCTTTTTTACTGCCATAAGAGAACACATTCATCAGCAATAGTCTAAGGATGTCGCCATTTTGGTTTGCAAAGGGTAACTATTATTAGTATGTACGTGGAATAGTGGTCATACCGAAAAATAATCCCCGACATGCCAAAGTCAAACTAAACACGAAGTGAGTGATTTCGAATCTGGTCTATTGGGATTACAAACCAAACGTGCGCTCGATTGACTTCCCCACACCACACATTTCTCTACAGCTCCCAAAAAACACATTTTTTTTTTTTTTTTTTTGCTTAGATGTTTGCCTCACTAGTTTCTACTGGCGGAGGCGCGCCATTTTCCACCCCAGACCGTAGTCCATTGGGCGATATCAGGACGCATAAACCAGTGCTTGGATGCACGTGTGCATCTGTATGTACCTATGCTAGGTTTGTGCGCCCTCAGAAGCTAGCCCAACCAAAGTGCAATGGAAGGGCTTTACCACGAGGGCGCGTGTGAAAGTTGTGAAAGGGTGTGACTGTAGGACAGAGTCAAATGAAACAGAGTGATTTTTTTTTTTTTTTTTGAAAAAAATCTTTATTGCACAATTTTAAAACAAAATGTTATGTGATGTGAAATGAAGTGAGGTGAAAATTCCCATGAGATGAAACGTGAGATGGTGGGAGTTACACTTTGTGAGGTGAAAGGTGACATACATTTATTTGTGAAAGCATAAATGAATGTACATATAAATGAATGCCAAAATAAAATAATGCACATGCGTACTTGCTGATACATACCTATTCATTTTGCATATACATATATCTTTTCACACCTACAGGCCCATATCCACAGGCATATATATATATATATATATATATATATATATATATATATATATATATATATATATATATATATATATATATATACACACATGCACACACACATATATACGTATATGTATATATACCCACTCATGCTTACACCCATGTATACATGCATACATACATACATACATGCATTCATCCGTCTATCCATCCATCCCTCCATACATACATACATATATACGTATACACACACATACACACATACACGCACACTTATGTACGCATGTACATACACACATATATATGTACGTATGTGTACATGAATAAACTTACGTACCCACATACATATATGCAACATGAGTACATATCCGTACATACATATTTGCTTTACACACACATTTGTATATATATATAAGTATTATATTATTCTAAAAAGGCTATAGAGTCATAAAGGTTTTGTGTATTTGTACAGTAGTCAAAGGGGTAAGTAATGTATGGCCTACATTAGAACCATTCTTTACCCTAGGATTCCTGTCAGTCCCCTATGCCATTAAAAAAAAGCGCCTATTTCCTGTCCATTGTCCTTTTAGTCCAGACCGAGGAACTGACCGGCGGAGGAGAGGACCACCATAAAACTGGTGAATTGAAAAGACAGGAGATAAGATTTGACCGCTGGGGGAGTGTTTGAGTGATTTAGTTCAGCAGAGAAGCCACCCCTCAGTTGGAAAGGGGGAAATTGATACTTTCCTGCTCTGTGAACTGTTTAATACTGTTATTTTTGGTTGTGGGGTTTTGGGAGAAAAATGAGGGATAGTCCCAAAACGGCAAACATTCATTCACTCTTTTCCCCATTGATACATTTTTTCCTGTTTGACTTGGCAAGAGAAATTTTAGTTTAAGTTTAAATTGAAATTGAAAGTTGAAATTGAAAAAGATGAAGTATATTATAACATACATATTTCCAGTACAACATTTACATTTGTATGTCGCTACTGGACAACGCCTTTCTCATGAACATGTGAAGTAGAGTGTCTGGGGAGTATGTTCTGAAGCGATATGAGGCTTCATTTCTACATCTCCATATGATGTGTCTGTATTCTGATAGCAGAATTAGCATTTGTGTTTGAATGTTTGGTGTCGTGTCTGGTATAGTGTTTAACATTATTGCCTTATACATGTCTACCTTCTGTCTTGTTTGTGTCTCGATTGTGTCTTGTAGAATTTGTCTTGTGGGTGTGACTGTACTGCACGAGTAGAAAATGTGGTCTTCTGTTTCTTTTTCTCTCATCTGACATAGTTGACATTTGGGTTTGCGTTGTTTTCCTGTGTTTATGGGAGTTAGGTTGAAAAAAAGTCTGTAAGCGACTTCTCTAGCTTTTGGTGTAATGTGTGGGTTGTGTAGATTTGTGAACGTGTTCGTGTAGTCTGTTTTAAAATATTTGTAACCTCTTTTTATTCTAAGGTGTAGTGGGGGTGCTTGTAGCTTGACTAGATGTTTGTATATTTGATTTGTCTTCTATTGTGTTAGTTGTTCGTGTCCTAGGATGGCTTTTATGCATGACGTGTAGAAAGGCGGTAATGTCCCACAGAAGTGTGGGGTTGCGTTATTTATGGGTATCAGCTTGGATATACTGAGGCCAATGTAGTAGTGCGCAAGTGTGTGTTGTTCTGGATGTTTGACAATCCGCCCGACATGGCCTATTCGGAGGGACTGTATTTTGGTCTGAATGTTTTGGAGTGCGATACCTCCGAGTCTCTTGTCTTGTGCCAGTGTGTGTTGGCTTATGCTGTGTATGGTGTTTGCGAAAATGAAACTCCTAATGAGTTTGTTGATATCTTTGATTGTCTGCTGTGGGGGTTCAAACACTGTGGCTGTGTAGATTAATTTGGGAATGATGTATGTGTTTACTATTATGCTACGGCCAAAAATTGTGGCTGTTTTGTATCTGTATCTTTGTAGCATGTCTTTTATTTTGGTCGTTAAATGTGTCCATGTGTCGTGGTGAATGTGGTTGGGGTCAGATAGGAAGGTTATGCCGTACAATTTAATGGAGTCTGTTATTTTTAGAACAAAAGGAAAGTCTACTTTGTTTTTCCACTGGCCTATGCCCATTATAGTGGATTTTTGTATATTTATTTTTGCCCCACTGTCTTTGCCAAATTGTGCAAACGTGTTTAGAATGTTTTCTATTGATGTGTAGTCTGGGGGAAAGAAGACGGTGTCGTCTGCGTAGGCAAGCAACTTCTTCTCCTTCGCTCCATGTATGTGTGTGCCTTTTATGGAGCTGTCTTGTCTGATTTTCTCTAATAGGGGCTCTAAGGCAAGGGTATAGAGCAATGGGGACAGGGAACATCCCTGTCTCACTGATCTCGTTAGCCGAAAGGCACTTGTAACCTGGTGGTTTACCAGTACCTTGCTTTCAGGCTTTGCGTATAGGATTTTTATCCACTTTCTAAAATGGTCTCCTATGTTGCAACTCTCGAGGACTTTATGGAGGTACTGATGGGATACCCTATCGAAAGCCTTTTCTTGATCCAGGGAAAGGATTGATGATTTCGTGTTTTTCTCGTGTGTGAGGTTGATAATGTCTCTGATAAAATGTGTATGCTGGTGTATATTTCTGCCTTGTACACTGCACTGCTGGTCCTCGTGTATGAGTGATGGCATAAATGGTTTGAGTTTATTTGTTAGAGTTTTAGTTAAGATTTTGTAGTCTACGTTTAGAAGTGATATGGGTCTGTGATTTTTAAGTTGTGTTTTGTCTGCGTTATCCTTTGGTATTAGTGTAATGTAGGACAGATTTTGGCTGGGAGGAAGCTCGTTCTTTTTAAAAGTTTCTTGATATACTTTGAGAAGGAGTGGTCCTAAAATGGGGAAGAAGTGTTGGTAGAATTCTGATGTGAGCCCATCGGGTCCTGGTGACTTGCCTTTTTGCATGTTGTTTACTGCATTTGTTATGTCTGTGAGTGTAATGTCAGCGTCAAGGCCCAGTTTCTCCTCGCTGTTGAGTTTTCTTGCATATTTTGTGAAAACGTCTTGGATCTGTTTTCCTGTGTCTTCGCTTGTGTAAAGTTCTTTGTAGTATGTCTCGAAAACTCGCGCTATATCTGGTGTGTCTGTGTGCGTGTTGCCCTCTAGGTCTACTATTACTCCTATATGTCTGCTCCTCTGTACATTCTGTTCTATTGTTAGGTATTGTTTACTTGGTATTTCCTGTGTTATCGTGTTTAGTTTTGTTCTCATGAAAGCTCCTTGAAACCTGTAGTGTTTACATTTTTCTAGTTCGTCTTGTAATGTGTATATACGTGGTGAGTGTTTGTCTATTTGTTTCGTTAGATGGATGGCTTTTTCTATTATTTTTTCCTGTCTCATCTTCTCTCTATGTATTTTGGTTGCAAGAATCCTTGTTCTCTCTCGAATTGTGTTTTTAAGTATTTCCCAACGTTCAATGTTTTCTGTTTGTGTGTCATCAACGTATGTTAGGATGAGGTGTGTAATGTGGTTAACGTAGCCTTCATTTTGTAGCAGTGTGTTGTTGAACTTCCAATGCGTGGAGCGTCTAAGTGGTGTGTTTGTTTCTGCTGTATTGATGGTAGCCATGACTGCCTTGTGGTCTGTAAAGTTTAGTGTTTCTGTCAGATGCTTGGCGTGTGTGGTGTATAGATCTGAGTGCACGTATATTCTGTCTAGACGTGCGGCCCTAGGGTGTCCACTATTTTTGTGTGTGGTTTCTGTCCCATGTGGGTATTTGTGTCTGTATGTGTCAACTAAACTGTGCGTGCTTATTATGTCTTGTAATATTTCCAATTGGTTTGTATCCGTTCCTCTGAGTTTCCGTAACTGCGCTCCGACGTTGTTGCCAAAAACGTCTTTGTCTGACAGAACACAATTGAAGTCTCCACCCAGAATGATACTGTGACCCTGGTATGAACGTGTCAGTAGGTCGTCTAAAGTTTCGTAGAAAAGAGGTTGGTCTCTGTAAGTGCTTGGTGCATGGATATTTACTATTGTATGTGTGTGTGTGTTGTTGCTGACCTGGACTATCGCCATGTGCCCATTGTTGTCCCTGCTTGTATTTGTTATTTCCCACCTGTCCGATGTTTGTATAATGGCTACTCCTGAGCCTAGTCGCTGTGTACTGAGGCTGAAGCATGAATGTTGCATCCCTAGTTGTGTAGTAATGTGTGCTGCATGTTGATCTGTATGTATGTTAGTTTCCTGGACCATTAAAAAGTCTGGTTTGTATTTTTTGGCGAGGCATATGAGCTTATTCAACTTCTCGCGCATACCGCGGATGTTGATGCTGAGTATTTTAATTTCTGCCATTTACACATTTTTTTTTATTTGTTTATTTATTTATTTTAATGTTTTTTTTTTTTTTTTGTATGTGTGTGCATGATCGCGCGCGTGTGCGTGTTTGGAGTGTTTTGTTTTGGTGTGAAGTGGTGAGATTAAATCTCATCGGCGCTGTCCAGTGCAATCACCAATTTTGGTGGTGTGTCTAGGAGGGGGACCCTTTGTTCTAGAGGGGTCCCCCAAATGGTCGTGGTTGCTTCTTCGTCTGTCCTAAAAAGGGCTGGCCGCTTGCTCTCACAAGTGTCCCTGGAGCTGTGGCGACGCTCCTTTCCTTGATGTTGTTGTGTGGGTGATGGTGGGGCTGGGAAATCTTCTGGTCTGTGCGTATATTTGGGTTGTGGAGGGTTTCTCTCGGACTGGGGGCTGCTTGGCCCAGACCTGTGCCTCCTCCTCTTGTTCGTCACCGTGATAAAGGCCTCCGGGTCTGTCGGTGGTGTTTTTGTTGTTGTTGTTGCTGCTTGTGTTGATGTTGTTTTGGATATGATTTTTGAGGACTTTGACGCCTTTTTTTCATGTGTTGATGCTGACGATGGTCGCTGCCAGGCTCCCTGTTTGGTGGGGCAGTTGTTTGGCCAGTGTGCCGTGCTGCCGCAGTGGGGACATTCAGTTCGCCGTCCTGGTACTGTGACCATGATGGTGACGACTGTCCCACTTGTCAAGTGGATGTCCACATAGTGAGGTAGAGGTCTTCCTTTTTTAAAAAGAAGAAGGTGTTTGTCTGGTGAGGTGGTATTTTGTTGGAGTTCCGCTTCTGGATCTACAGTGATGGCTGCTGCCAGCCTATTTTTAAACTGTTCAGTTGCTGTCGGAGGCAGCCATTGCACCATGGCTTTATCCCTTAGCCTGTCTAGGTGATCTATCGTCACAGACAGTTTAGGGTCGGACCATTCGAGATGCCTCTCGTGCAGCTTTGCGTAGTGTTTTGTGTGGGCTGCCGTGGTCAGGGTGACAAAATATTGTGTTGGGCTCGCCAGCCTATAAATGGCGGCTACGCCACCCTTCTCTACGCCGCATGGTCCCATCATGATGCTAGCAACTAGAGGGATGGTAGTTTGTGAGGCCTGGGCCCCGGACACGGTTACCAACAATGTGCCAGGGGAGTGGAGAAAGCCTCCAAAGTCTGCATTCTCATCAGCTGCAACTTTCATGACAGCGTATGTGGCCATTTCCGTTTGATAAAAATAAGTTGCAACAAACAAAAATACTTGTGGTAATATGTTGAACAGTAAAAACACAACTTGTGTTGTCACTTACTTGTTTCTGTTTTAAATATTATTGATAATCACACAAACACTTTCCTGTGAAATTTCTTGTGGTCGTGAAATATTGACTGTGGTAGCTTAGATCAACTTAGAAAGGATCCCTAAAAGTATGATCTGAAGCTTAAACCGTGAATGATTATTATTAAACTTTAGAAATGATCCCTAAAAGAATGAAACAGAGTGAGGTGAGAAGAGAGACGGAAGAGTTGCCCCCAGGGTTTTTTTTTTTTTTTTTTTTTGCTTAAATGTTTGCCTCACTAGTTTCTACTGGCGGAGGCGCGCCATTTTCCACCCCAGACCGTAGTCAATTGGGCGATATCAGGACGCATAAACCAGTGCTTGGATGCATGTGTGCATCTGTATGTACCTATGCTAGGTTTGTGCGCCCTCAGAAGCTAGCCCAACCAAAGTGCTATGGAAGGGCTTTACCACGAGGGCGCGTGTGAAAGTTGTGCAAGGGTGTGACTGAAGGACAGAGTCAAATGAAACAGAGTGAGGTGAGAAGAGAGAGAAGGGGAAGAGTGGCCCCCAGGGTGATATCTTGCCCCCAGGGTTTTTTTTTTTTTTTTGCTTAGATGTTTGCCTCACTAGTTTCTACTGGCGGAGGCGCGCCATTTTCCACCCCAGACCGTAGTCAATTGGGCGATATCAGGACGCATAAACCAGTGCTTGGATGCATGTGTGCATCTGTATGTACCTATGCTAGGTTTGTGCGCCCTCAGAAGCTAGCCCAACCAAAGTGCTATGGAAGGGCTTTACCACGAGGGCGCGTGTGAAAGTTGTGCAAGGGTGTGACTGAAGGACAGAGTCAAATGAAACAGAGTGAGGTGAGAAGAGAGAGAAGGGGAAGAGTGGCCCCCAGGGTGATATCTTGCCCCCAGGGTAGAAGACTATGAACATATATATTATAAACTTCAAATCACAACCATCGGTTTGAGCGTATTTTAAAGACCCTGACCTGCTTATCCAGATTCAACTTAGAAAATAACGTTTTCTCAATCCTAGATTCCAATGACTTAACATTGCCTCAGGCACAGTTGGAAAAAAAACTGTCAATTAGTGGGATAAAAAACATAAACTTGTAATGAACTAGGAATTCTAGAAATGCCATCGCATATTTATCTACCTTGGTTACACGAATTTTCTCCCCTGCGTGATACTAAGTTCCTGAATATAATCATCTGATGCAATCGATGATAGAAAATTTAGACAATATTGAATTGAATATTTTGTAGTTTCGAAATTGTTGTGAAATCTGTACTTTATTAAGTTTGATTATTGCTATTTATGTACTTAAATTAATATAAGATGGGAATATCTTTATTTCCAGTCTGTTTTTGTCTGTGCTGTTGTTGTTGTTGAAGCTAACTCTTAACTAAGTTCCTTTGGAAACAACAAACCTAAACATCTATACTGGAGTTGCACACCATCACAAACGCCTGCGTGTTACAGGAAGTCGAAACTAGTCCAAATAACAGTAACACTGTAACCTGCCAATCTTGTCGTAGTAAGTGAAAAGTGAATAATCATGGTTCGACATTGAGCAGCTGCACCATCATGTTTAAACAATAAACCGTAAAAGTAAGATGATCCCTACAGAGCATAGTAGAGTGGGCGAAAAGAGATATCAAGTAACATCGAGTGAAATATACTGTTCAGGGACCGTAGAGCAATGGCCTAGAAATATCTTACATAGGTTGAAAAACTGCATGACATTTAGACATGATGAGTAAATCCTAACTTATCGTAGAGTGGTATTTTGATCTTAGTACGGTTTACTGAGTATTCGTGTATCTTTTCCGTCCATAGTTATGTTATCTAAATATGTAACTAGTTTCGTAATTGTTCAAAGTTTCTAACAAATCAGCGATAGATAGATACCGGAAACGGTTGTGCTTCATAGTGAACAACGAGGACTCAGTATGTTGCTGTTTACATAGAGGACTCAGTATGTTGTTGTTTACCTAGAGGACTCAGTATGTTGTTTTTTACATAGAGGACTCAGTATGTTGTTGTTTGCACAGAGGACTCAGTATGTTGTTGTTTACATAGAGGACTTAGTATGTTGGTGTTTACATAGAGGACTTAGTATGTTGGTGTTTACATAGATGACTTAGTATGTTGGTGTTTACATAGAGGACTTAGTATGTTGGTGTTTACATAGAGGACTCAGTATGTTGGTGTTTACATAGAGGACTCAGTATGTTGGTGTTTACATAGAGAACTCAGTATGTTGGTGTTTACATAGAGAACTCAGTATGTTGGTGTTTACATAGATGACTCAGGATGTTGTTGTTTGAAAGCTAGTCGTATTTAGTTTTTCCCATGTGGTAGTGGCTTGTATGTCCATTGGCGTACTGAAGAAAGTGTACATTTGTTCTGCTCAATTTAGTGCAATGCGAAGTTTTTCGAAATTCCTACCACGACAAGGATCACAGTCTTGACCTTTCCCATGTTGGCCAGGCTTCTTCTTCTTCTTCTTCTTCTTCTTCTTCTTCTTCTTCTTCTTCTTCTTCTTCTTCTTCTTCTTCTTCTCCTCATCTCCTTCTTCTTCTTCTTTTTCTTCTTCTTCTTTTTCTTCTTCTTCTTTTTCTTCTTCTTCCTCGTCTTCTACTTCTTCGTCTTCTTCATCTTCTCCTTCTTCTTCATCTTTTTCGCGTTCACAACTGTGAAATCCAGTTTGGGCAAAGGTTGCTGTAGTGAAGAGTAAAGACAAAGTCAAACACATCAGCCAGCCAGAGGAAAGATGTGAAACACACTCTACCATAAAGCAGGTGCTGAATACGAGGATACCAGGCCAGGAAAGGCAACAACAACAACGGCACCATGCCACCAGCCCAACCATTTAATACACAGGCTGTTGTAACATATGTTTTCAGCTGCACGGCGTAGCGTGAGTTAGGTTCTAGGCCAATGTGTTTCGTTTCATGTCATCATGGCTCTAGCCTTCATATGCAAATGTTCCAGCTTACATAATTGGAAGGTAAAACTGATATCCATCTATAAAAAAACAGTGTTCTTCCAAATACAACAATTAAGTGGGACGAGACAACTGATGTCAGGTCAGGCAAAACATCTTGATAGGACAATGTTAGGCAGATTCGGATAAAATATTTTGATCGGATAATTTTATTTGTTTTTGCGTTCTCCTTATTTCTCTATTCCCCAAGGCGGTGTGCGTTGCACTGTGGTTTTTTATTTTGCGCCTATCGGCCCAGTGCATCAGACTTCAGCATGCATTTTATGTAAGGGTCTGCTTCCTCCTGCATTTTCTAAGGGTTTGCTTCCCCGGGGTAACGGTCGGTGCTGTGATGGGGATCAAACCCAGCACCTTCGGGTTGTTATCGGACAATGTTTTGCAGATTCAGGCAAAATATACTGATCAGACAATGTTAGTCAGGGTTAGGTAAGTTATACTGATTGGTCAATGTTAGTCAGGGTCAGGTAAGTTATACTGATCAGACAATGTTAGTCAGGGTTAGGTAAGTTATACTGATCAGACAATGTTAGTCAGGGTTAGGTAAGTTATACTGATCAGACAATGTTAGTCAGGGTTAGGTAAGCTATACTGATCAGACAATGTTAGTCAGGCTCAGTTAAGTTATACTGATCAGACAATGTTAGTCAGGGTTAGGTAAGTTATACTGATCAGACAATGTTAGTCAGGGTTAGGTAAGTTATACTGATCGGTCAAGGTTAGTAAGGGTCAGGTAAGTTATACTGATCAGACAATGTTAGTCAGGGTTAGGTAAGTTATACTGATCAGAACCCCTCCTAATGATATCGTAGTTTCCTCTGGAAATGGGCTATTTTTGTGACAGCTCGGCTAAGAAGGTGTGGGATCGACGTGATCCCCGTAATAGTGAGCGACACGTCTGAAGGGCCCTGGTCTACCTTCATCAGCACGTTTGAAATTTGAGGAAAGCTACTGCAACCTACCACTGAACCCCATTTTCAGGGCGCACTAAAGAGAAATCTTACTCATTGTAGGCGTTCAGCAGCAGCAACAACAACAAAAACAACAACAATAACAACAACAACAACAGCAAAAGCAACATCAGCTTCAATGTGACAATTTTAACACAAGTGCACACTAGGTTTGAGAATCAGTCGCCAAGTAGTTCATAGCCTAGGATGGACAACAACAAAATACTTCCGATAAAAAAAAATCGATGTATTATCGAGTTAATAAACGCACATCCGCTTGAACACAAGACCTACATTCAAACCACTCAGCCACAGTTCATCAAATTATGGGTAAATTGGTCTAATAACGCTTTGAAATATGTGGCCCAGGGGTTCTCAAAACGTTAACAAAATTATGGTCAAAGATGAAGTGTGACAGTTTGTCTCATCCCTTACCTCTACCACCCACTGGACGTCAAATGATAAGGTTACTCATCATCATGCTCATCATCATCATATTCATCATCCTCATTATGCTCATCATCATCATCATGTAGCATGTCCTTTATAGAACGTCGCTCCCATCACAGTCTGTCTGAAAGAAACTCGTTCACTTGCCAAAACTCCAGCCTCCGCCACAGTCATACTCAGGCACTCCTGGATATCTTGGTGCCATCGTCTTCTTGGTCTACCCCTTCCTCTTTTGCCTGGCACCATACCTTCCATCACCGTCCTCTCAAGACCGTTGTGTCTCTTGATGTGACCAAAGTATTTATATTTTCTAGCCAAAATGGAATTGATAAACCAGTTCTCCTCTATGCTCAACTCTTCCCGAATGTCTACATTTGTCGTTTTCTCTGTCCAGGGTATTCTGAGGATCTTTCTGTAACATTTTGACTCGAAGGATTCGATTCTTTGTCTAGAAGTTTTGTTAATCGTCCAAGCTTCACAGCCATAAGCTGCCACAGGAAAAACACATGCTCTCAAGACTTTTACTTTGATCTTTTTGTTGGTGCTCTGCCATAATTTCTTCAGGCTGTTCAGTCCCTGCATTGCCATAGCTAGTCTTCTTCTGATTTCTTTCGAGCAGTCACCATTTTTGTCAATTCTGGAGATCAGATATTCAAAATGTGTGACCTGATCTATTTCCTCATCTCCCACTGTAAATGTACGCTGACATTGTGTTTTATCGGTGGTCATTATCTTTGTTTTGTTTATGTTTATAAACAGATTTTGATCTTTATTATGTTCATTTACGGCTGAAATTAGCTGCTCTAGCCCTTCTGAACTTCTTGATAGTATCACTGTGTCATCTTCGTATCGTAACTCTGGAATCTCGTACCCCCCAATCGTAAATGGGTCGAAACTTTCAATGTTCTCATCTTCTCGTACATTTCTCATTATACATTCCGCATATATGTTGTACAGATAAGGTGAGAGTATACATCCCTGTCGGACTCCCTTTTGTACTGCAAACCAATCTGATGTTTGCCCAGATACTCGGACAGCGGCTTGTTGATCTTGGTACAATGTTTCAATGAGATAAATAATATGCACAGGAAAACTCATTTTCGTCATGATTTTTTCTCATATAAATATCAATTATCAGAGGCTCAGAAAAGGAACATTTGAAAGTGTGAAGTGAGATGTCTACGACATGCTACTTTTGTCGCCAAGGGAGATAACTTTAGAAATAATGACGTTAAAAGTATTGTGAGATTTTATCCTTGTGCTGATTGCATTTCCAGACAGAAAATAAGACGGTTGTATCCTTTCAAATAACTGACACCTGGTCAAATCCAATTACAAGCTTGCACATTAAGACGGCATGGCGCGATGGCGACTACGTGTCAGATAGATAGAAAACGTCAGAATAGTTCTACATCGACATGGTGTGCGATGGCCGACACAACAGACTTGCCCCAGGGAAGGCAACCAAAGCTACACTGGCCACTCAACGGCACAAATGGGCGGACAACTGAACCTAACTTAAACATCGAGATTGGAGTTACGGACCCTCATAGTACAATAGTGTGTCAAAGCAACTCGAAAGGAGTCCAAATAAAAGTAGCACTGTAACCTACCAATCTTGTCCTAGGAAGTGAAATTTGAGTAGGCATGGTTGAACATCGGGTTAGCTACGCCATACTGTTATTAATAATTTAACCGTAAGAACCAGGAAACAGCTACATCCAATGGTAGAGTGAACGATGAGTAGAATCAAGATCAGGGGACACAAACTGCATAAGATCAAAGGACAAGGGGAGAGAAATGTGTCTAGGAGGGAGGTAAAAAAAACTGCAGAAGCAGACGATGGATGAAAAGTTCCTCGAAGGGTTCACGTAGGAGGGTATGAATGAATTGTTCTTGAAAATTTAATTCTAAATGCATAAATTAAAGTTTGTTTTTGAAAGAAATGCTCAGATATTGTTGTTATTCCTTATCTGTGTAATGTGTTAGAGGCTGCGGAACGTGACGTCAGCAGTCTGACCTTGAAAGTGGGCGGAAGGGGAGGAAATCGCGCACAAAAGTATTCTATTTGTGTGTCACTTAAAACTGAGTACTGATGTGCGTGATAGAGAGAATTGTGTCAGTAAGTACGATACTGGTCCTGACATTAGGGGCGCCACAGCAACATTTATAGGCGTCATGGCGACTTGTCATCCAGGAAGTGTAGTGTCCTGTCGTATCGATAGACTGTGTTAGAGCAGCCTGACCAATGAAGTGGAAATCGACACTGGATTCCCCATTGTGTATACACACGTTGCACTACAGCCAGGAGGACCCTTCGTTCGATTTCTCAAGTACACATTAAAATGTACGAAGATCTATTTTAACCCACCAGCATGGAAACCGTGTTAGGAGTTACATTAACTCAATACAGCTGACTGCGAACAACTCGATGGTAGAGGACAATCCAACAAACAAGACAGATTAAGGGGAATTGGTATAAGACCACTTCTCCTATCTCAAGGGAACTAAAACTGGTACTTGGAAACTGGGATCACTTCTCCTATCTCAAGGGAACTAAAACTGGTACTTGGATACTGGGATCACTTCTCCTATCTCAAGGGAACTAAAACTGGTACTTGGAAACTGGGATCACTTCTCCTATCTCAAGGGAACTAAAACTGGTACTTGGATACTGGGATCACTTCTCCTATCTCAAGGGAACTAAAACTGGTACTTGGATACTGGGATCACTTCTCCTATCTCAAGGGAACTAAAACTGGTACTTGGATACTGGGATCACTTCTCCTATCTCAAGGGAACTAAAACTGGTACTTGGATACTGGGATCACTTATCCTATCTTAAGGGAACTAAAACTGGTACTTGGATACTGGGATCACCTCTCCTATCTTAAGGGAACTAAAACTGGTACTTGGATACTGGGATCACTTCTCCTATCTTAAGGGAACTAAAACTGGTACTTGGATACTGGGATCACCTCTCCTATCTTAAGGGAACTAAAACTGGTACTTGGATACTGGGATCACTTCTCCTATGTCAAGGGAACTGTAACTGGTACTTGGATACTGGGATCACGTCTCCTATCTCAAGGGAACTGTAACTGGTACTTGGATACTGGGATCACTTCTCCTATCTCAAGGGAACTAAAACTGGTACTTGGATACTGGGATCACTTCTCCTATCTCAAGGGAACTAAAACTGGTACTTGGATACTGGGATCACCTCTCCTATCTCAAGGGAACTAAAACTGGTACTTGGATACTGGGATCACTTCTCCTATCTCAAGGGAACTAAAACTGGTACTTGGATACTGGGATCACTTCTCCTATCTCAGGGGAACTAAAACTGGTACTTAGATACTGGGATCACTTCTCCTACCCCAAGGGAACTGTAACTGGTACTTGGATACTGGGATCACTTCTCCTATCTCAAGGGAACTGTAACTGGTACTTCGATACTGGGATCACTTCTCCGATCTCAAGGGAAATAAAACTGGTACTTGGATACTGGGATCACTTCTCCTATCTCAAGGGAACTAAAACTGGTACTTGGATACTGGGATCTCTTGTCCTATCCCGTGGGAACTATAAACTGTACTTGGATACTGGAATCACTTCCATTATCCCACGGGAACTATAAACTGTACTTGAATACTGGAATTCTGGTATTCAATCACCCAAGTCAGGGACTGAAGCCGAATAGCCAAAAGCTGTCCTTTCATTCAGCGAATCTATTTGGTTGGTCCTAAGAAAGAACCATCATGTGTCTATCGAGGTATGCCGTGGGACTCACAAGTGATTATTAGTAGTAAATGTGTCACGTTCCGATGGGGAGCAGGATCACTTTCTCCGCTCGATGAAGGCAGTGATATTTGTCTCTTGTTTGGTGGATATGAGTAATAGTTTCCTAACAGGGTTTTTTTTTCTTGTTCTTCCGTTTTGCTTCCTATTTTGCTAATTTATCCGATCTTTAGTTTCGTGGTATGTCACAGCAAAGTTGTCAACTGTAGCACTACCCTTCATGTAACTTTTAGTTCGCCTAAGACATTTTAAAACTGAAAATATAGCATTCTTGAGAGCTTACTGAATTGAAAGAAAATACATCCTGTTGGCATTGACTTGTTGTGTTGGTTACCATGTATGCATCAATCATAATTGATTGTTTTCAACCAAGTATAATACATCAGTGGATGAACTAGGGCATGTTGTAGCAAACGTAGACCACAAGAAGGGTGAAGACTCTACACATCAGTGTAGAATAGCAGCGACTGAGTCAATAAAGTTGGGCCAACAAAAGCCTATTCGTGGACTACAAGTTCAGATCCACTGGTGAAGCAGACGAGACAGATTTTAATAATGGTACACAACAATAAGTGTGGCGACAGGCGACTCTTTAGAAAAGCTGGCTCGTGACAACTAGCACATTTGACAGCATTCAATTGAGCGGAAGAAGATAATTGTGTATTATTGTCAGAATGGATAGAGCGGCTACTTCTCACAGTAAAGGTACCAAGTTCGCTTCGGTGGTATTGGCAGGATTCCGTCTACATGGCTGTAAATGGGTACATGACTTACAGTTGTGGAAAGTAAAGGAGCAAGGAGGGAAACTGGTCATTCGACCTCACAGAAAGCTGTGACTGAGTATAATGAAGTCTCTAACCTTTAATCCCTGACGGCAGTGTCTGCCGTGGGACTAGCTTCCTGGTATATTCCTACGAACGACTTTACTGCACTCCAGGTATGTCCATAGGTGCTGAGTTTGTCTCAGAAAAAGGCGAAGGGTTTGAATCCAGACTGTTCGCGCAGGCCGCAGACTGAACACTTTTCAACACTATCCTCCCATTCCAACACCACCACCACCCCCCCCCCCCCCCCCACCCTAATCAGCTCCAAAGTCTTGAATTTTCAAAATTCTGAAGTCTGTGAATACCTTATTTGGCAATTGCAGTCTTATCATTCAACAGGTGGTCACCGAATGACTTCAAAATGTCACCCCTAACTGTCTTTGATGTTCCCGCAACGGCTAAGGTTGTCAGTTCTGTCATTGTCCTCAACCCAATCCTGGCAGTAGACCCACGCCAGCACTTGCAGACTTAAGACACCAGCAGCTACCTTCCACTCATGCCTTAAGCAGCCCTTATGTACCTTCTGTAGTCAGTACTGAGAGGCTAGTTTAGTCTAGTCTAGTCTAGTCTAGTCTAGCCTAGTTTAGTTTAGTCGAAGAATCAACGTCATTGCACACGGTTTAACCCATAAGTGCTCAGTTCTTCTCCATATATTTGAAGAATCTCAGCACAATGCACTAAGTCTGTAGCACAGACGAAGATTGTAATAGAATGAGTAGATTTTAAACATAATTTTAAATTTTGCACGGCCGTTGAGCCAACTCTTTTCGATTTCCAACTGCCCAGGGATTTTTTAACGTGCGCTACACTGCACACGGTCGTCCGATCTCTACTACCCATAGATCTGAGGAAATATAAGAAAGTCAACGTAGTAATATTCCGGTCTCCACCGTGATTTGAACCCGCGACCTCCAGTACCAAAGTCTGACGTGTTATCTCGAGGCCACTCAGTCCCCTGGTAGTATAACGCGATGCCTACCTCTATTAAAGAGGTCTGAGATAGCCATCCCAGAGTTGAGGGCCATGTCTCCATCTCCAGCCTCGTTCTAAAGGGTGTTGTGATGCTAACTCGTGTCTAACATTTCAATAAATTACACGCTTAATGCTAAGAAGGGATACTAATCAAACAAGAAAGATCTCGTATTATGTACGCTCTCCTTATTAATCTTATCTTCTTTCAATCCAAATAAATCATAGAGGGACAGCAGCAGATGGCCGCTCCACATGTCACGCATCGGTCCAAGTGGACGAAAATGTAAGTCAATCGCAGACTAATAGAGCTGTCAATATGCATACCACGCTGCACACACTGACTACTTTGGTCGACGAGCAACGTGTGGCAACCTTCAATTATTCACAACAACGAAATAGATCCACAATCTGTTTACAGGAAGCTTGTACTATCGCACATTTATGTTTTATTGGGCAGTTTTCTCTGAAAGAGTTTTGTTGAACTTTATGGAGTTGATAGTCATACCAGTAAGTCACTTCAGTCGTATTTGTGTGTCAAGCTTGGGAGAGTTCAGTCTGTTGGATGGTTGTTGATTCTTTCTTGCTGGTACTATTATGAACAGTCTCCAAGGAAGAGTTAAAATATACTAGAATAGTATGTCAGCCTGCCTACGACGAGCAATGCAGTTCTTGGAAATAGTCCCATAATCCTGCAGATGACACCATTCTGACAGTTTCACCTGAAGGGAAAACAATTGCTACTCTAAAAAGAGTTAGTGGGTACTTCTAATAAGAGTTCTAGTGGATATGTCTAATAAGAGTTAGTGGATATATGTAATAAGAGTTAGTGGATACATCTAATCAGAGTTAGTGGGTACTTCTAATAAGAGTTCTAGTGGATATGTCTAATAAGAGTTGGTGGACACATCTAATAAGAGTTAGTGGATACTTCTAATAAGAGTTTTAGTGGGTACGTCTAATAAGAGTTAGTGAATAGGTCTAATAAGAGTTAGTGAATACTTTTAATAAGAGTTTTAGTGGATACTTCTCGCAAGCTTTATTAGGTACTTCTAACAAGATGTACTAGGTACTTCTAACAAGATTTACACAATCTGTGTGACAAAGCTAAAGGTTTCTTCTAATAAGAGTTACTGAATCCTCTTAATAAGAGTTACCGAGACCTTCTGGTAAGAACTAAACATTCAGTCTTATAAGAGCAATGGGTTCAGTGTAATACAAGTTGCGGATTCACAGTAACAAAAGCTGCTGATACCGTCTAATAATATCCACAAATTCAGAATAATAAGGGCTACGGATTCAGCATTACAAGAGCTACGAATTCAGCATAATAACGAATATGAATTCAGCATAACAACAGCTACAGATTCGGTATAATAAGGGCTGCTGATTCGGTATAATAAGGGCTACGGATTCGATATAATAAGGGCTACGAATTCAGCATAATAGGGAAACGAATTCAGCATAATAAGGGCTACGGCTTTGGTATAATAAGGACTGTGGATTAAATATAATAAGACGTAATGAACCTTGCAACATTTTAAGCTGGCTGCAGTGGTTCTATTCTTTGTTGTTCGCAGGCTGTAAAAGTGGGGTTGACTTTCTGAAAAACATAGAAGCCCCCATGCTCTGCCTTAGCAACTGTTTTCACTATTTATACATCGGAACATCAGCTTGGTTACAAAACTACATCTGGTACACAGCATATGTATGTAATCAATGTCAAACTTATCAGCCGCTGACAGAGAAGGGTGGCGTGGGATTGTTGGGGTGTCTTCGTGTGTGCCCCAGCGATCTCACCAGTTACGGGATGACTTAACTTGACTTGACAAACGTATCCAAATCACAGGTTAGGCAAACTACACCGCGTTAAATGAAATGTCTCAGACACTTTTCATGATCTACAAAGAGGTTGAAGGGAAAGTGCAACTGGGGCTGAGACAGCAGACCAAAGACTTCTATGCTGCAGGTTTTGATGAGACAGCAGACCAAATACTTTTATACTGCAGGTTTTGGATAAGACAGCAGACCAAATACTTTTATATTGCAGGTTTTGGCTGAGACAGCAGACCAAATACTTTTATACTGCAGGTTTTGGCTGAGACAGCAGACCAAATACTTTTATACTGCAGGTTTTGGCTGAGACAGCAGACCAAATACTTTTATACTGCAGGTTTTGGCTGAGACAGCAGACCAAATACTTTTATACTGCAGGTTTTGGCTGAGACAGCAGTTCAAAAACTTTTATACTGCAGGTTTTGGCTGAGACAGCAGACCAAATACTTTTATACTGCAGGTTTTGGCTGAGACAGCTGACCAAATACTTTTATACTGCAGGTTTTGGCTGAGACAGCAGTTCAAAAACTTTTATACTGCAGGTTTTGGCTGAGACAGCAGACCAAATACTTTTATACTGCAGGTTTTGGCTGAGACAGCAGACCAAATACTTTTATACTGCAGGTTTTGGCTGAGACAGCAGTTCAAAAACTTTTATACTGCAGGTTTTGGCTGAGACAGCAGACCAAATACTTTTATACTGCAGGTTTTGGCTGAGACAGCTGACCAAATACTTTTATACTGCAGGTTTTGGCTGAGACAGCAGTTCAAAAACTTTTATACTGCAGGTTTTGGCTGAGACAGCTGACCAAAGACTTTTATACTGCAGGTTTTGGTGGACTGATAAAGCGATCGGATACGTGTATCGATGTTGGTGGAAGTTATGTAGAGAAATGAGGGACAATGTTTGTTTAAATGGCCATGTGTGACCTATTTGTCCTTGTCTATAGTGTGAAAGTCACTCCCTGTGTTAAATGCAAAACAATATAAAGGAACCATTATGGTTTGACCATCTCACAAGAAATCAGCTTGGTGGATACTAAAGTCAAGACGAAATTTCTTACAGTCAACCCATCTCCCACAGACTAGTCCAGGAAAACGACGCATTGGAAGTTGGAAACAGCTGACACAGGTCCCCTTGATCGAGTTATGGAAAGAACCTGCGCCTGGACATATCTTGTCCTACGCAACATGGAAATCACTAAATAGACTTCGAACTGGTGTATTACGATGCAGGAATAACCTGAAAAGATGGTGATACAGGGATGATGAAATATGTGAATGTGAAGTAACACAAGACCAGAACCATCTGATGATCTGCCCAAACCTCCCGGAGACTTGTTGCATGGTTGACCTTCTGAGTGCCGGTGACAGGGAAATCCACGTGTCTGGACACTGGAAGAATGAAGTGTGACGTAGAACCTAGAACAGGGGAAGTAAGCAAGTAAGTAGCTGGGTGTACTGCCGCTGCACCCATATACCGCAAGAAGGTCGTTACAAAGCACGAAGAAGACCAAGGGTCATTTGAATAGATGACATGAGATAAATCCTATCACGACACGAAGTTAGAACGATTGGCCCAGCCGACGTGGACCTAAACACGTGATTTCCGCTCCACATGTCACGCATCGGTCCAAGTGGACGAAAATGTAAGTCAATCGCAGGCTAATAGAGCTGTCAATATGCATACCACGCTGCACACACTGACTACTTTGGTCGATGAGCAACGTGTGACAACCTTCAATTATTCACAACAACAAAATAGATCCACAATCTGTGATCAGATACACTTACGGAGGCTGGCATTACAAAGTGGTTAGAGACGAGGCGAGTAACTGAAACATGCAAGTGTTCCAATTCTTAAGGGAAATCAATCCATTAAAAAAATGCGGATTGAAGAGTAGAAGAAACGAACAAAGAATGAAAGAAAGAAAGCAAGAAAAACAGAGAAAATAGCTTTCAGATCGAACATGTTTTGGGGATCAAGATGCTGAGCAGCGCATGAGCTGCAGGGGTCAGCGGCTCATAGATGACTGGTAGCGTCAGGGCCAGCGAACCAGAGCTGCCAAGACCCTTCTACACCTCCACGTGGTGATCCTGGATAACAGGCTGCAGCAGGGCAGACTGGCTAAGGAGAAGGGATCGAAGAGGGAATGCTAACCTGGTACTAAAAAAATGTTTGCTGAAGTCGGATATGTTGGACCGAAAGGTGCAGATATCGCAGTCAAGCTGTAAACTACGACACAAAGCATTCCGTTCTCTGGACTACATCCTGCTACTTAAACCCTTTCAGGGTTTGGTAGCGGGAAATTGAGAACGAACGAAGCCAAGCCAAGTCACACCAAGCCAAACCAAGCCAAACATGTTTCGGATTAATAATATTTATAATGTCGGTTTCATAGTCGTGCGAAACGATGGGGCGAGGGGTGTGGGGGGGGGGGGGGGGGGGGCGGGAAGGATGTTTGTATTATGAATGTCAAAGTCAATGGTACGGCAGTTAATGCCATTAAATGTGCCGGTGACCAAGTCATAGTGTGAGGATCAATAGCAGCGTTGTGAAGTCTGCTTGATAAAAATTAACAGAACAGCCGAAGAGCTTGGCATGAAATCAAACACATTGAAGACACAGACTTTGGTAATATAATCAACATGGGCAAATGAACATAATCATCAATGGAACCAGAACAAAAGTTTACATAATTAGCTCAAGCCATCACGGAAGATGTCCGCAATGAGATGGACATTAAGACAAGGTTTGCATTGATTTTAAAAAAACTTTCAAGAATAAAACAGAAATTGCTAACATCAAAGAAAATCAGGCTAGAGCTAAAGAATAATGATTGCTCATGCATGGCCAACTACACTGTATGGGCCTGAAACATGGACAAGGAAGGATGAAAAAAGCTTCAAATGTGATCCTACGGAAGAATGGAAAGAGTCAGTTGGACAGAAAGAAGATCCAATGACAATGTAATCACATAGACGAATATTGAAAATGATACAAAAACGACGATTGAGTTGGATGAGACACAATATGAGACATGTAAGTATTCTACAGAAGATGCTAGATGGTAAGATTGAGTTGGATGAGACACAATATGAGACATGTAAGTATTCTACAGAAGATGCTAGATGGTAAGATTGAGTTGGATGCGACACAATATGAGACATGTAAGTATTCTACAGAAGATACTAGAGGGTAAGATTGAGTTGGATGAGACACAATATGAGACATGTAAGTATTCTACAGAAGATACTAGAGGGTAAGATACTCAGGAAGATTGGAAGAGGGCGACCAAGACTCGTCTTTACATCTCAGGCATGCAGGGATGTTCAAGTATGAACCTATGCTGAAAAGAAGAGAGATGCATAGGACAACGTACAATGAAGAGACATGCTCAGATAATCTTATAACCAGTCTTAGGACAGATCAAACATAGGATAGGGCCAAATGGAGAGACATGCTCAGACAACCTTGCAATCAATCTAAGGACTGACAAACCAGAGGATAGGTCCAAATGGAGAGACATGCTTAGACAATCTTGTAACCAGTCTTAGGACTGGTCAAACATAGGATAGGTCCAAATGGAGAGACACGCTCAGACAACCTTGCAATCAATCTAAGGACTGACCAACCAGAGATATTATGGGTCAGAAAGATAAGTAGGCCATGAGCTTAAAATAAATGTCTGTGTAGATATAGAAAAATAAAGACAAGGCCCAAAGCCCACAACCTCTTTCCAGGACTGTTGCAAAAGGCAGTTGATGGGGTGTGGAGGGAGAGGGGTGGAGTGCTGTGTGAAGCTAGAAACCTCATCATGTACAAACGAATGCTACTGAAACCACTCCTGTAAATGTTTGGTTTCAGGCTTTCTGTAAAGCGGCCGGCTGTTGGTACGAGAATGCTTCACTTGCACCCACAAATCTAACAAAATGGAAGTGACACACAACAGCGACTGAGACAGATACAGCAAAGTAATATAATGACCGCTTGTTATGTTGGTTGGTCGTCTTCATAGCCCAACTCGTTTTCATCTACTTCTAATGGAGTATGTAGACACACATGTGATTGGTCTGTTGTGTGTCTGCATGGTGGAGGGGCTGCCACATTTTGGTTTCCACGTAGACCATCTCTTCGCTATCACGGCTGTTTATTTTGATATTGCCAGCTGATCTTCAAATATAGAGGGCATTCTGATATTTAAAACCCAGCTGTAGTGCATCATAGGAGGAAAGGATCTTCCCTCAGTTAACAAGTTAATTAAGTTAAATAAGTTATGCCGTTGGTAAGTTAAATATGTTATATAGTTAACAAGGATCAAGATTCTGAGCAGCGCATGAGCTTTAGTGGTCAGCGACCCATAGCAGACTGCTAGCCTCAGAGCCAGATAACCAGAGCTGCCAAGACCCTTCTATACCTCCACGCGGTGATTCTGGATAATAGGCTGAAGCAGGGTAGACTGGCTAAGGATAAAGGATCGAAGAGGGAATGCTAGCCCGGTACTCCAAAAAAAAAGGCTTTTTGAAGTCGGATGTGTTGGGCCTAAAGGTACAACTATTGCAGTCAAGCTGTAAACTACGACACAACGCATTCCGTTCTCTGGACTACATTCTGCTACTTAAACCCTTTCAGGGTTTGGTAGCGGGAGATAAAGAACGAACGACGCCAAGCCATATAGTTAACATATTAATAAGTTAAATATGTTAAGGTAACGTGTTAATAAGTTATTAAGTTAACATGTTAGTGTGTTATTAAGTTAATATGTTTAAATAAAAGTAATAATTCAATATGTTTGTAAGTTAAATAAGTTATAAGATACTATGTTAATATGTCAAATATGTTATTGAGTTAGCATTTTAATATGTTAAATAAATTATTGAGTTAATGAGTAAAATAAGTTATTTAATTTTTGAAGCTAATATGTTATAGTTAATATGTTGTAGGTTAATAAATGAATGCATAAGTAAGCAAAGTAAGTCGATCAGTAAATTTAATATTCTAAAATAAGGTCTAAATTAATATGTTAAAACACTTAGTACGTTTTTAAGTTAATATGTTAACTAGCTAAATAATTTATTAAGTTAATTTGTTAAAACTTAATTAAGTTAATAGAGTTAAATAAGTATATTTTAATGAGATATTAAGTTAACACGTTCATGTGTTAATATGTTATTAAGTTAATATGTTAATAAGTTAAATTAGTTATTATGCTGATAAGTTAAAATGTTAAGTTAAATTAATTAAGTTAATATGATAATTGTTTTAATAAGTGTAATAAGTTAATGAGTTAAATAAGCTACTTCTTCTTATTCTTCTGCTACCAAGCCCCGAACAGGAAGTAGGAGAACGGAATGCTTTGTCGCTAGTTTACAGCTTGACTGCAATATTTGCACCTTTCGGTCTGACACATCCGTCTTAGGCGGAAAATAAGCCAATATGTTCATTAACTAAATAAGATATTAAGTTAATATAGTAATGAGTTAATTAATTATATAGTGAGTACGTTAATCTGTTATTGAGTTATAAACATTATTAATTTTTTTAATTTAATATGTTATTAATGTAATACGTTATACATTACTATGTTAACAAGGTGACATATTAATAAGTTAAATACGTTTTAAAGTTAATACACTAATAAGTTAAATTGTTAACACGTTTAATATTGTTGCATGTGTGTGTGTACTCGGTACAGCCATGGACTAACGACTGCAGCTACATTTACAAGAAGCTGTTCCTCGAACACTTTGTAGTGGTGTTCAATGTAGCAAAACCGTTTACATGATGAAGCTGCAAGCCTACGCAAAATAATCTTTATTTATCTTTTATGGCACTGTTGAATCTAGCAGTGGTTCTGCTCTGTTCTTCCGTGACGGCACTTTGAAGATGTAATATGTAATACTCATGACGTCACTCGGAAGACGTTATATGTAATACTCGTGACGTCACTCGGAAGACGTTATATGTAATACTGACCTGGTTGTTTAGTTTTTAACTGGGTCAAATTAATAATCACGCTGGCAGTGACGCGGGCACCACGGAGCCAACCTGACTTACTGCGAGGCGATTTCAACGAAGCATTTACAAGAAAAATTTAATTATTTACTCCAAGAAAAAGGTACTCCCGAAGCATGCACTGCTGTCGAGGAGAAAGTGTTAGAAACTCATCTTTTACTGAGGTAGGATGCCCAGTCTTCTTATTCGTTTTTTTTCCTCAACAGAAAATCAGGTACCCATTGACAGCTGAGTCGACTAGAACATTTCGATAACGCGGATTAAATCCTTCACCCTAACCCCAAGAAATAAAAGCTCTGCCACTTTGATTATCAGACACACCGTAATACTTGAAAGTATATTATTGTTCAATTAAATACTTGAATAAATCCGAGTTTTGATTTCAGCCAAACTATAAAACTAGCAAGAATAACGTACACACAATAAGGAGAATAACATAAACAAGAAAGCGAGGGGAGTCTAATAAGTTACTTTCATATTATTTAATTAAAACAATATGTCTATTGAAGTTATTATTTTGACTACTCGTCTTTATAACAAATAACAAATATGATAACACTTACTTTATAACAAATAACAAAAATGATAACACTTACTTTATAACAAATAACAAATATGATAACACTTACATTTGCGGGGAACCTGTTTATATAATTGTGGCTATGATCACTGAAACCAACAGTCAACAATTAAGTCACTTTTCGTAGGTCATAAGGAGTTGTGACTTCAATCACAAAGTTTGAATTTGTAAAATTATTTGCAAGGTCACCTTATATTTATGTCAGTTGGCGCGTGAGTTGTCGGGGAAATCGACCTGGGATAGCGACCCCACGGCGCGAGATGGTGGCTCAGCATGTTGGAGGCTGGTGAAGCCGTGGGGGAGCAAGACTGTGAGGAGGATGTCAAAGTCGACCTTTTGGTTGTGAGGATGAGGAGTGATTTTCTGGTGGCAATGATCCCGGGGTGGATGTGAGGTTGGGGACGGGTGGCGGACTTTTAGGTAGGGTGGTAGGAATTATGAATGAGTGAGAAATAGAAATGAGTGAATGTCTAAGTGAAAGAGGGAACTTGAATGACATATGAGATAGAGGGAGAAAGAGAGAGGAGTAAGCGGGTGTGAATTTGAAGAATTGGAGAGAGAGAGAGAGAGAGAGAGAGAGAGAGAGAGAGGATTAAGCGAGTGTGAGTAAGAGTGAGTTTGAACGATTTGAGAGAGAGCGAGAGAAAGTGGGAGAGAGCGAGAGGAGAAAGCAGGTATGGGTAGAAGTGAGTGTGATCGATATGAAGGAGAGAAAGAAAGAGAGAGGAATAAGGATGTGTATGGGTAAGAGTAAGTATGAATGATGTGAATGTGAGAGAGAGATAAAGAGAGAGAGAGAGAGAGAAAGAAAGGCAGGGGAAGGGAGGAATGAGTGAATGTGTGGGAGAGTACGTGTGGGTAATGATGGTGTGTGAGAGAGAAATGAGGTGAATATGTTTGGAAATCTGAGTATGAATGATGAATGTGTGGAACTAAGTGTGTGTGTGTGTGTGTGTGTGTGTGTGTGTGTGTGTGTGTGTGTGAGAGAGAGAGAGAGAGAGAAACGGTGAGAGAGGGAGAGAGAGAAATAAATAAGAGAAATGAGGTGAACGTGTAAGTAGAAAAATGAGAAAGAATGATGAAAATATGTGTGGACGAAAGAGCAAGAGAGAGAAATAACGTGAAAGTTTTGGAGCATACTTATTATTAGGTAAATGAATGCGTTTAAGAGAGATAAAGAGAGAGACGAAGAGAGAGAGAGAGAGAGAGAGAGAGAGAGAGAGAGAGAGAAAGACAGACAGTAAGACAGAGAAATAACTGAATGTTAAGATTGCATAAGTTAGTCCTTCTCAAACCCTGTCCAGTTACACCAACAACCAATAATATCTGAATTACAAAGATGGTTTAAAAAGCAGTTTCTCATAAGAACAGTCACATATACAGCACATTAAAATGTTTTATCGATACAAAAATACCTTTAAAAACTTAAAAAAGCAATAAGCAAGCATTCATTTGTTCATAACATAAAATACAAGACAGTAGACTTGAGACATATGATCGTCCATGTTTGGTCAACTGTCATCGCGTTAAATTTTAATCATTTTATATTCACTGACCACTTGGTTCGCTATTTCGTCATGTTTCGCCACCGACGAAGGCGCCGCCATGTTTATAGCTTTTAGAAGTCATTCGGTGAATCTCTTTGAAAATGTCCGCAGTACGTCTTTATATTTCATCTTAAAATACAGTTTATTCTCAGCTATATTTGTGATTATGATGTTCATAATGTCCCCTAAGTGTAGTAACACAGCTAAAATAACTAATAATGTTATCAATATGCAAGGAAATTTAGGCATGATAAAACTTAGTGGTCACGTGATGTCCTAATACAGGCCGTAACTTTGATACGAAATGACTGTAGGTTTGATATATTTGAAGATAGGATTCTCTTTGTTTTTGTTTATTAAACTTCGACACCTGTTTGTGGGTGATGATGTTCGTCTGTCACGTGTGATGATGACCACTCGCTCTGTTCAGCCAATTATCAAATGTTTAGTCAGTCGGTGAGTTCGAAGGGGACTAAGGAGCCCGATGTGGGACTAGAAATACCTCGGGCAGTGTCAGCTTACATCAATTTTATTTATTTATTTATCTATTTATTTGATATCCTATTCCTGAGCCTACCACACATTCATCGCCTAATTAGCTGCGAAAGCTGGAGGGCCCAGGTACAACGGAGTCTCTACAAGTGGCCCACGAAAGTAAGAAAATCGCTTACAAGTTGGAATACATGGGAAAATATGTGAGAGCAGTGAAAATCTGAAACACCAAGACCAGACGGAAGGAAGTCAACACAGATGGGCCTCACAACAGAAGGAAGTCAACACAGATGGGCCTCACAACAGAAGGAAGTCAACACAGATGGGCATCACAACAGAAGGAAGTCAACACAGATGGGCATCACAACAGAAGGAAGTCAACACAGATGGGCATCACAACAGAAGGAAGTCAACACAGATGGGCATCACAACAGAAGGAAGTCAACACAGATGGACCTCACAACAGAAGGAAGTCAACACAGATGGGCATCACAACAGAAGGAAGTCAACACAGATGGGCCTCACAAGAGACGGAAGACCCAAATCATTTAATTTATCTATTCAATATTGTACTCTTAATTCTTATGTTTTCAGCATATATTTTGTCATCTTTCATAATCATTCCATTTCATTCATTCTCGTTGTACACCTCACTACATTGCATCTTCACAATGTTTTGTAAATATATGATGATTTGATATTTAAAGAAAATAATAAATGATATATATATATTAAAATCAGGAAAACAAAAAATAAATAAAAGGGGTCCGGATCAATTATGAAGAAAAATAAATATACTCATTCCAAAAATGGTGCCAGGAAAACAATTGTGCATAATTTACCTCGGTAACACGAGAGGGTAAACCAAGGGAAAAAATACAAAATGAAAATAGCAAACAGCTACCTTCTAAGGACAACTAGAAGATCATCAAATGGCGAGGAACAACGGGAGGAACATCACGGAAACACCAGGTTATGTACAAACAGATACACACACACATCCAAGCACTGGTTTATGTGTCTTAATATCGCCCAGGTGACTACGGTCTGGGGTGGAATAGGCGCGCCTCCGACAGTAGAAACTAGTGAGGCAAACACGTCAAATTAAAAACACAAATTTTTAAAGCAGGGAATGTGCGCCTGATGTGAAGACTTCATTTCACGGGATATTGTGGTTCAGCTGCTGATTTGATGGATGCCTCGAAGAGCGTGTGGCCGAATGGTTTCGAGGCCTGCCTGTCGACACGGAGGGCAGCGGTTCGAATCTCAGTACAGCAAAAGTTATTTTTCTGTGGGGAGAAATAAACAAACATGTCCAGCACACGACGCGACGACAGTAGTGGCGAAGCGGCCTGTAGTTCTTAGCCTAAAAAAAAAGTTATGACTACCCCAGCAATGTGAAAAGGTCGTTATTAACAGTCATTTTTGTTTAAGCAGGCGTTGTGCCCTCATGAAGAGATGTGTTCGGTCTTGCTGAAGTAGACCCTCGTGAAGAGATGTGGGCCATGCTGTCCGGTCTGGCTGAACTAGACCCTCGTGAAGAGATGTGTTCGGTCTTGCTGAACTAGACTCTCATGAAGAGATGTGGGCCATGCTGTTTGGTCTTGCTGAACTAGACCCTCATGAAGAGATGTGGGCCATGCTGTCCGGTCTTGCTGAACTAGACCATCATGAAGAGATGTGGGCCATGCTGTTTTGTCTTGCTGAAGTAGACCCTCGTGAAGAGATGTGAGCCATGCTGTCCGGTCTGGCTGAACTAGACCCTCGTGAAGAGATGTGTTCGGTCTTGCTGAACTAGATCCTCATGAAGAGATGTGGGCCATGCTGTCCGGTCTTGCTGAACTAGACCATCATGAAGAGATGTGGGTCATGCTGTTTGGTCTTGCAGAACTAGACCCTCATGAAGAGATGTGGGTCATGCAGTTCGATCCGGCTCAACAGCTTTCCAAGTGTGGGGTATAATGCCAAAGGATTTTTGGTGAAGCCCTAAGTGTCTCTTTGAACCGATCCTAAAAGCCACAAAGGAATCATGTACCCTCTTACATCTGACCATAAAAGAGTATTTTTAGCAGCAGATGGTCCTGCATGCGGACTACGTTCTCGCCTATCAGTACTGTGGCTGCATCAGAAGGGTATTAGTGCTAGGGAAGCCAGCTATGCCAGGACTTGTGGTATCTGGGAGTGCTGTTTATGTTTCTGTTCTTAAGAATCGACGTCACTCCGGGCATACCCATAGGTGCTCAGTCTCTCTTATGAAATGGCGTAAGGTATAGATACTGATAGTCACTGTAGTTCGCTGGTTGTACACTCTCCTGGGCCGTCCTCTCATACGCCCCACTCCACTCGAACCTCGTTTAATGTCGAAACTTTGCAGTCTGTGGAGTGCTGCTTCATCTATTACGGTGTCCTCATCCAGCAGACGGTCATTGATTGATTTCAAAATGTCACTTCTGTCCATCACCAATGTGCCCATGATGGGAGCTTGTGAAGCCATGACGTCAGCTCTTTCATTGCCCTGAACCCCGGCATGAGCAGGACAGTAGATCCAGGTCAGCGCCTGGAGGTTTAAGGCCTCAACAGCAACTATCCACTCGTACATAAGCCATCCCTTCTGTACTTTCTGAAGTACGGCTTGCGCATCTGTCACGATGACTGCCTTAGTTTTAGAAGTGCTACTGTGCCTTACTTACACGCTTTTGTGGCCAGAATACATTTGCAAGTTAAATAAAGGCTACGCTTCCCCTTTCCTCGATATTCGCCATTCGCCAAATGCGATAGACTCTAGCCTGTTGAATAAACAGGGGATTTCTTGAGTTTAACATTTGCTTAGGTGGCCTCCAGAGTGTATGGAAACAAAACAGCTACACAAAACATGTTTTTGTGTTTCTTTAAGCCTGTTAATCTGATTTGTATTTGGCTTATTTCGCGTGAGTGGTAGCCATGTTGAACAAAATAAGTCCACTCTAGATGTTCCAGCGTGTTGTAGCGGCCAACTAAATGAGGTTGTGGATGTGGTTAGCAGTCTGATTATGAATATCTCCATGCCCGCTGTAGGAATTGGCTACTTTAGAAGTAGAGAGAAGAGGCGAGTGAAAACCTATTAAAAATACCCTCATCTCATCGCTAACACAAACAATAATTTCTCATTTCTGGTTATTGATAACTTTCAGTCTTGAAAACCTCTGTGGACACAATTTGTTGTGTTGTAATGAAAAGGCGAAGATAGAGGTATTTCCAAAGTAGACACTGCTGTGGGAGATGACGTGTTTAGAGATTTCTGTGAACGATCTGTCCCCATAAGCCTAACCTGCTGAAATTGGAGAGCTTGTACGTTCCAGTGATCTCAGGAACTATTCAGGCGGGGGTATTACTTCTGGGTCACCCAAGTCGTACAGATCCTTAGAGATGAGCCAGACTTAAGGTCTAAGATGCAAGGGGATCCCGATGTGTGTAGCTGCAGAACCCAGCGGCGAGTGGTATATGCCCTGGGCTGCACGAATTTACCCCCTCCCCTCATTCCATGGAATGCATTCTTGTCTGGTTCTTTACTGTTTGTCTTCTGCCATGTATCACCATGTATGACTAACAAATGCAGGCCAACTGACATTGTTCTTCTGTCTCTTTGTTATAATCTCTTTATGTGGCGAGGAATGCCACACGCGAGGTCACTACTTATAACTGACTGACTGAGGAATTATGAGGGCCGACTCAGATGTGTGTGCCACGTCGCTGGCAGGACATGAAGATCATGAGACACTGACACACTGGACTGCCTCCCTTCAGGAACATTTTAAGGATACGCCCATACTATCTTTATCAATTTCATCATGATCCCAGGACAACCCACTTTATACGAACACCAATTGATGAAGATGTTTGTGGGGAGGGGAGGAGGAGACTAATGTCTAATCAAACATGCTATCAGGGTCAGATCAGGTTGAATGCACTGGCCAAGCCCCACACCTGGACCTCCTCCCTGAAAACGGGTTGTCCATCTTGGGCGTCTGTCTATCGAGGTATGAGATCGACGTGATCCCGTAGTAACAAGCAACACGCCTATGAAGCCAAGCAAAGCTCAACCGCCAGGATAACCATTGTCTACCTATATCATCCTTCTCTGAATGTCAGGAACGGTACTGCAACCCGCCACTAAACGTCCTTTTCAGGGCGACAAAAATGGAAACCGGCTCATTATGTACATTCGCAACAGCAACAGGAAGATGTGTTCATTTGTCTGGGAGGCATTTGGTTGTCAAGAGCAACCACCTCTCAGCTAAAGGAATTATATTATCATCATTAGCACCATCTTCATCCCCATCACCATTGAACGAAGCCGCATATAGTAGGTGAGGTAAGGTGGCAAGCTCCGATCATCGATGCCTTCCCTTCCCTAACAGTGAACCAAGTACCAATTTACTACTTTACTAGGGACGGCGTAGGCTAGTAGTGAAGTGACACAGCTCACATCCCGAAGGTGCTGGGTTCGATCCTCATCACAGCACCGGCCTTTACCCGGGGAAGCAAACCCTTAGAAATTGCAGGAGGAAGCAGACCGTTGCATAAAATGGATGCTGAAGTCGGATGCACTGGGCAGACAGGCGCAAAATAAAAACCACAGTGCAACGTACACCGCCTTGTGGATTAGAGAAATAAGGCGAATGTAACAACAACAAAAATTAATAAATACAATTTAAGAAACCACTGAGTCGACTGGAGCCTGCCCGTATGGAGAGTTGAACCTTTTACCATCATCGTGATACACGAGAGCTCTACCACAAGGCTAACCAGATTGTAGATTGTTATTGACTGAAGCTATGCGTACAGAGTTTTTCATTCTTGACAAACTCTTCCAGATAGCAAGTTTCAGGAACTCTTCTTATATGATGGTGTGTACTGATGAAGGTGGGTATGAGTTCTCTTGGCTGTAGTGCAAAATAAAACTCGTCAGAAGAATCACCTCTTGTGGTTATCTCTGCTTTGCTTGTCAGGATGATGTAACAGAGTCCTGTTCATGTGGAATACGTGGACATGAGATGGGGATCTTGATCAATACGTCTCTCTGATGTGACCGACTATCTCCAATAGAAATGTAGAAGAATAGATATAACTCTTGAAGACATACCTGGTCAATGTCTCTGTCTGTTTATTTCTTCTTCTTCTTCCTAATCTCACGCTATCAAGCTTTCAAAATGGCTTTGCAAGCAGCAGAATGTAGGCTAGAGAACGGAATGCGTTGTGTCGTGGTTTGCAGCTTGACTGCGATATTTGCACAGTTCAACACATTCGGATTCAGCAGGCATTTTTGAGTACCGGGTTGGTTCCATCTTCGACCCATTCTCCTTAGCTAGTCTGATCTGTTGCAGCCCGTTATTCAGGATCACCGTGTGGAGGTGTAGCAGGGTCTTGGCAGCTCTGGTTCGATGGCCGTGGCCATAGCAGTCCGCTATAAATCACTGACCGCTGCAGCTCATGCGTTGTTGTTGTTGTTGTTGTTCTTCTTCTTCTTCTTCTTCTTCTTCTTCTTCTTCTTCTTCTTCTTCTTCTTCTTCTTCTTCGTTTGTTCTCAATCTCCCACTACCAAACCTTGAAAGGGCTTAAGTAGCAGAATGTAGTCCAGAGAACGGAATTCGTTGTGTCGTAGTTTACAGCTTGACTGCGATATTTGTACCTTTCGGTCCAACACATCCGACTTCAGCAAGCATTTTTTGATTACTGGGTTAGCATTCCCTCTTCGATCCCTTCTCCTTAGCCAGTCTGCCCTGCTGCAGCCTGTTATCCAGGATCACCGCGTGGATGTGTAGAAAGGTATTGCCAGCTCTGGTTCGCTGGCCCTGACGTTAGCAGTCAGCTATGGGTCGCTGACCACTGCAGCTCATGCGCTGCTCAGCGTCTTGATCCTCTGTCTATATATCAAAAGAGAGTCAGTGAGAGAGTTCATCCATTTAACGTTGAATCATTCAATAAATGCCCGTTGCTCCTTTAAGGAAATATGCCATCCACAGCCTTCCAGCAAGTTCAGCCTTGAACTTCCCGTTCTGTTTTTCTCCAGTTAATGTTCATGAATCAAAGTTTATTTTCAGTCACTTCTTCGTGTCTCTTCCTATTTTCCTGTGCATTATATGTACTGCTCTAATCAAAATCTTTATAAGCCTGGGATAAGCGATTTATCAAGGTTTGATGATCCCGTTGACTGTGTGGAACAATTGAAACATCATCAAAGAAAAGAAAGTCTCTGATGGATATCTGGTTGATCTTCGTTTTGGCCTTCATTCTTGAGAATTGCAAGGTTAAACAGTCGAGCATTAGACCTAGTGTGAAGGCAGATTCCTTCGTTTGTTTTACCAATTGCATGTTTCAGTAACAGCAAAGAAGATTCCGGAGTATCGGAACAAAGAGCGTAGCGTTGCTTAACACCAGTGTGCATACTAAATGGTTGTGATATGCTACCATCATGTTGGACTGTTCCTTCCAAGTCTTCACGAGCAATATTATTAGTCGTAGCAGTTTGCTTGGTCAGCCTATTGAAGAGTCCATCCCTGCCAACTAAAAACGCCAACTAAAAACGCCAACTAAAGTAGCCAACTAAAATAGCTAACTAAAATTGATAACTAAAATAGCCAACTAAAATAGCCAACTACAATAGCCAACTAAAAACGCCAACTAAAAACGCCAACTAAAATAGCCAACTAAAATAGCCAACTAAAAACGCCAACTAAAATAGCCAACTAAAATAGCCAACTAGAATAGTCAACTAAAATAGCCAACTAAAAACGCCAACTAAAATAGCCAACTAAAATAGCCAACTACAATAGCCAACTAAAATAGCCAACTACAATAGCCAACTAAAATAGCCAACTAAAATAGCCAACTAAAATAGCCAACTAAAATAGTCAACTTAAATAGTCAACTTAAATAGCCAACGAAAATAGCCAACTTAAATAGCCAACTAAAATAGCCAACTTAAATAGCCAACTAAAATAGCCAACTTAAATAGCCAACTGAAATAGCTAACTAAAATAGCCAACTTAAATAGCCAACTAAAATAGCCAACTAAAATAGCCAACTTAAATAGCCAACTTAAATAGCCAACTAAAATAGCCAATTAAAATAGCCAACTAAAATAGCCAACTAAAATAGCCAACTTAAATAGCCCACTAAAACAAATGCCTTTGTGAGGTTAAGGAATGCTATATAAAAGGGCTGATTAGGCTGAGGTTGCTGAAGAGAAAAAAATCACGTCAATCGTTGATCTTTCAGACCTAAATCCATATTGGCACTCTGTATACACACGCTCAGCCAATTTATGCAGCCTTAGTACCGTATCTCTGGCGAAGACTTTGTCTATAACACTCAGCAGAGAGACACCTCAATAATTATTAGCCACTTCTATCAACTTTGTTGTTGTATAATGTTACAATCTGTGCATCTCTCATATCTTGAGGTATAATGGCATCTTTCCAGCACTGGCAAAACATCAGATACAGAGGCTGCAAGAGTACACCATTAAAACGCTTGATCAAATTAGGTGGAATCCCGTGGTTGCCTGGTGCTTTGCCCGGGGGCCAATCTCTCAATTGCTTTATTCAGATTTTCTACAGATAGTTCGATGACCAACTAATCCAAATTGGAAAAGATTTTTTACAGCATCAAGGGCTGTGAAAATCACTTTATTTTCACTCGAGTAGACCTCAGAATATTCCTCGACCAATCGCTCGTTCTGTTTTCCCTATTTGTTATTTTCTTGACAGTAATGGATTAGAATGGTGCTGTTTTGCTACTTACACTACTAATACATTTCTTTATACCATCGTACATGTGTCTGATGTTCTTGATTGTGGAGCAGTTTGGATGTTTTCATTAAGCTGTTGCCAATACTCAATTGCAGAACGGCGATTTGTTTGTTAAACGTGTCTTCTGGCGTACTTGAAGACGTGTAAGGCACTTGCATCTGTAAACTGCTTGTATTTAATCAAAGCAGCGAGTTTGGCCTCAGTGACAAATGTCATATCCATCTCACTCGCTTCAAACCAGCCAGGTGTATTTACTATTAGTTGACTTAATTAATTTAATTTCAGCAATTCACTGCTTCAGATAGTTTGTGAAAATGTCTCAACTTTTCCTGAAAGCACGGATCCGGTGGACACTATCGCACTGTAACATCAAGAGACACAAGGAGGCAGACAATCTAGCCTAAGAAAGACATCAAGAGACACAAGGAGGCAGACAATCTAGCCTAAGAAAGACATCAAGAGACACAAGGAGGCAGACAATCTAGCCTAAGAAAGACATCAAGAGACACAAGGAGGCAGACAATCTAGCCTAAGAAAGACATCAAGAGACACAAGGAGGCAGACAATCTAGCCTAAGAAAGACATCAAGAGACACAAGGAGGCAGACAATCTAGCCAAAGAAAGACTGACACTGATGCAGGAAGAATATTTTGTGTCAACTATGAAGAAGAAAAAGCTATAATAAAAGTGCAATACACGATCAAATGAGATGAATAACACCATAAACACTACACAGATGACGGGTACTACCAACTGTCCCGAAAAGATCAGGTTATCAATCTACAACTCTGAACTGGCCACAACAGAAGAAGATCCAATCTGTACACCAAATTCAAGACAGATACCACTAGAGAATGTTACTGCGGCCCGGCAAACAAGACGACATGACATTAACTTCAGGGCTGCACTCAGCACAAAGATCTGGGGAGAAGCTGGGGGAGTACACCTACTTCCTTCGAGGAGAAACTGTATGGCGATATTGATGCGCTGAAAAAGACAACATAATTTGTTGATGTCCAGAGTTTCAGTTTAAATGAGCAATAATTGTAGAAGTACGTTACGCGTTCTTTGATCTCCAGCCACCTGAACGGTCAAGCTGAAGGTGATCCATAATGGATAAACATCCCAAGAAATTAAGTCCAACACAAAAATAACAATCATCAACTCTAATGTAAAGTCCATTCTATTGTATGGCTCTAAAACATGGAAAAGAACAACATGAACAGTACAGATTTTCATAAATGGATGTCTGCGGAGAACAGATTTGTTGAAATTGTATGCAGAGATTGCTAAAGTGGACCTCTTGGAAAGAATCAGGCATAATTCAGTGGAATATAACGCGAGAAGAGGGCACTAGTGTTGAATGTTGCATACATTAAGCAAACCCGCCGATAGCATTACAAGACGGTCTCTGTTCTGGAATCCCCAAGGCAATAGCAGAAGAGATAAAACAAAACGCACTCAGAGATGAGAGATAAGGCGAAAAATTTAATTTAAAAAAAAAGGAATTGACAGATCTTGCCGAGGACAGGACTAGGCATGCATTTGATGAGACATGTGGTCCACAGGGAGCTGAACAACTTTTGATTGATTCATTGAAATGTAAAATTATACCAAATACTGCTGCATCGGATGAAGTAGTACAGACTGCATTGTCCGAGGCCAAAATTAAATAATAAAGTGGTTTCCAGTTTGTTTCACCTTTGTATTTTCTTCCCTAACAGTAAACCAAGGACCCATGTGCAGGTAGATCGTCTGAAGCGTGCTGATGGCGGGAACTGAACCTGGTACATTAGCAATGGAAAGCAAGTACTATACCACTACACTTATAAAACGCGTTTTGTTTACCCAATCTAACTATTTGATCAGTGTCTTCTTTGGTTTCAACATGCCAGTACCATTTCCCGTTGTCGCACTGTTCTATAAGTCTACGCATTTTTCCGTGGCAGGCCGGAACATCATTGACAAGGCTCAGAGAGAACAAGCCTTTCAAAAAAACAGAATGCGCGAGTCCACAGTGGCCTTGTGTACCACTACTGCAGCAGAGTCTGCCGTGCCAGGATTGGACGTTACAGTCACACGAGATCCTGTCGCCATCTTCGCTTACAATGGGCAACTATGAGTAATTGTTCTTGCTGGGGAGGAAGACTAATGTCTGGTCAGACAAAATATTGTGATCAGACAGTGTTAGTCAGTGTCAGGTAAAATATACTGGCCAAGACCCTCACCTCGGCTTCCTAGTAGCCCTCCCCGAAAACGGGCTGTTTTTATGGCTTCCTGGCTAATGAGGTGAATGATCGACGTAATCCCCGTAGAAGTGAGTGACACGCAGAAGAAGCCAAGCATAGCACAACCGCCTGGAGGACATCGGTCCACTTCATCAGCACCCTCGCAATGTGCGGAAAGCTACTGCAACCCGCCCTTAACATTCTTTTCAAGGCCCACAAAAGAGTTACCTACTCGTTATGGGCATTCGCAAACAACAACAACAACAACAACAACAACAATTGTTCTTGCCAATTAGTGTTGTTTATCTTTGTTGTTTATGTAGTTCATACCAATTGTTCTTAGTTCTTAGTCGACCTGTACTTCTTCAAGGGCAGATACCCATGTGCAGGTCCCAGCTCTGGTATGAGCTGGATATAGCCAGTAGAAGGATTTCCTGCTTAGCGGGCTAGGCTTGAGCAGCTTAATACTCCGCTGTGTTGGGACAATCGCTTACGGATGGTGGTTAACCGATGTGCGAGTCTATCTTAATAGACTCAAACACTAGAGTAAAGTAGACCCGCAGCTTGTTAGGAGCCATCTGTGCTGCTCTAAACAAACCACCTAACCATGGAGAGTGTTAATCCACGTAACATGGTTAGTCGCCTCTTACAACATGCTCTCTGTGTGGCAGTGGTGCTATTCTTGTCCTTGTCATACACAAATACCCCGGAGAACCACCAAATTAGTAACGATTCAAACAAACGTTCTTGGAGATGTGTTCGTCATCTGTCGTCCATTGTCCGTTGCCATGAAGAAGATTGTTATTTCGAATCTAAGCATTGAGATCCGGGTGAGGATATTAGAAGTACTAACAAATGCCTGGTCATCTAAGTCTCCATGGGAACTGGTCCGACTTGATCTGGACTTTCTGGCTTCTTTCCGTGTCGCTGGGTGTCTACTGGAAGGCTCGGTTGAAGTGGGATTGGTTCCAAAGACAAACATAATGGACCCATTGGTTCTTTTCATAATAAAGTTATAGACAGGTGACTCAGGACAGTTGTGCATGGAGCTAGCAACTTCACCATGTAAAACCCGTAGCTACTGAAAATGCATTGTAAGAAACAGATTGCAAGTTCCCATAAAGGCTGGTTAGGGACAACCAGATGAAATATTGGACCTAAACTCTACTATCTGGACTGATGGGGTAGAGGATGATGATGATGATGATGATGATGATGATTTACGATGATGATGACGATGACGATGATGACGATGATGATGATGATGATGAGGATGATGACGATGATGATGATGATGATGAAGATGATGATGATGATGATGACGATGATGATGATGACGATGATGATGATGAAGATGATGATGATGAAGATGATGAGGATGATGATGATGATGACGATGATGATGATGATGATTATGATTATGATGATGATGATAACGATGATTTACGATGAGGATGATGATGATCATGATGATGATGATGATTTACGATGATGATGACGATGACGATGATGATGATGATGATGATTATGATTATGATGATGATGATAACGATGATTTACGATGATGATGATGATGATCATGATGATGATGATGATTTACGATGATGATGATGATGATGATGATGATGATGATTTACGATGATGATGACGATGATGATGATGATAATGATGATGATGACGATGACGATGATGATGATGATGATGATGATGACGACGATGATGATGATGATGATGATGATGATGATGATGATGATGACGACGATGATGATGATGATGATATTGATGATGATGATGACGACGATGATGACGATGATGATGATGATGATGACGACGATGATGACGATGATGATGATGATGATGATGATGATGATGATGATGATGATGATGATGATGATGATGATGATGACAGGTAATAGTAGATCGATAACGTGGCAGTGACTCCCATTGTAAGTTACAACTATTTTTCTGAGATGAGCTGATCAATAGGCTCCCTCGCAGACTTGTCTTTTTTTGAAAGGTATGTACCCATTTACAGTTGTGTAGACTGGAGCGTGTCGAGACCGAGGATAAAACCGGGCCTTTTCTAAGCAAGAGAAAATTACTTTATCTTTTTTTTTCTCCGATCAACAGATGCTATATTCATAGCCTGTGAGGTTTACGAAGAGCGTTTCTGGTCTTCACAGATTGTTGCACAGGGCAATCCTTTGAGTATCAATGGCTCTGCCCAGTGTGCAGTGATACTTTCTCTCGTTGCCTTTGTTTCCAGTAGGGAAGCGTGATGATAATTTACACATCCGACTTCAGCAAGCATTTTTTGAATACCGGGTTAGCATTCCCTCTTCGATCCCTTCTCCTTAGCCAGTCTGCCCTGCTGCAGCCTGTTATCCAGGATCACCGCGTGGAGGTGTAGAAGGGTCTTGGCAGCTATGGTTCGCTGGCCCTGACGATAGCAGTCAGCTAGCTCATGCGCTGCTCAGCATCTTGTCCCCTTCAGATCATTGAATAGATGGTACCTCAGTCTGTTGTGGCATGTGCGGAGTCAGACGACCACCACCTTCTCTCTTTTGTTCAACTGGTAATAATCATCATTTGTGTGTAGCCAGGATGGTTCGTCTTCAATTTGTTCATGCATAAACCTTTTGGACTCTTGGTAGGTGCCACTTGAATCTGGTTGTGGTAACTTTCCACCTTCTTTCGCCAGTCTGTCTGACTCCTAGTTGTCTTGAATGTTACAATGGTATGGGTCCCACTGTACTACAATGCAATGTCCTTATCAAACAATAGTATTTCTGATCTCGCATTTGAACCTACTAAGGAAGTGGACCATATGATACGAATAGGGGAAATAGCGTGACACGAAGGCCACGTGTTTAAGATCCATTGTGTAGTTGATAAAACGTCGCTCGTAGGCATGACATCACAGTCAAATTGTTGAAAATTGGATCTAATATTGGAGACTAGAAGTAAATCACAGTATTAGTCCGCACATTGTGATTTCTATGTGAAATCAATTCAATATTTATGATGACCTTTCACAAGCAGCCAAATATGTTTAGGAAATAATGATCTACTGGCAAATGGAATGTTTCATTTTTGATGAATTTGTGGTGGATGAAAATTATGAACAGAAAATGTTTTCAAGCGGAGGAATAGTGATAACAGAGATGTAATGACTGATAATGATAGAAGAAATAGATTTGCGACGAAGATACAATGTTTGACTGGAGAACATTCTTTTTTTAATTTTAAACATTATGAGATGTTTATCCAATAAATCTTGAGGTTGAAGCGAAACATAATATTCACCTAAAAAAGCAGCTCACCAGTTTTTGTGCATGTTCTAAAGTTGTAATGTTATTTCATACCGATGCATTCTTGGTCTTTAGGGGAAGTCACATAATTGTGTTAGCACAGTCTGAGTGTGAAATGACCTTTCACTGACCTTTAAAATCTGATTTCATGAAAGTAACGACTATCCGGACAGTTTCTCACAATTCACGTGCCGATCACAAAATTGACATGAGAAGTGTTTACTGGTGATCTGTGACTATTGTGCTAGTCACTTCGTTCAGAAGGAAAGTTCTGGAAGGATGACATGCACGGCGCTAAATGGGAGGTTACAGGCTGTTGGCATATTAGAAGGAGGAATGTCTGTGTCTGCAGCAGCAAGACAATTTGATGTGTCAAAACAGACTGTTAGGCAGGGGTTATATCGCTACCAGACGACTGGGACTGTTTCAGACCTGCCCCGCAGGGGACCTTCTCCAATAACGACCAGACGACAAGATCGTTACATCACTCTCGCTCATCTGCGAAACAGATTTCAGTCAGCAACTGTGACTGCTGGCATCATCCCCGGACTGAGAAGAATACGTTCAGTTGCTGTCAGGCACTATTTTCGCGAGCAAGGCATGCGTGCAAGAAGCTCTGCTATTCGATCCCCTTTGTAGCCATGCCATCGTCCGCACGAATAGTGTGGGCCAGACAACATCTGCGCTCTGGGAACGCTCTGTGGGACAGAGCACTGTTTACTGACGAGTGCAGGATCAACCTTCCAAGAGCCGACGGTTGTCAGAGAGTGTATCGTCGACATTTAGAACATTCAAGAGCGCGCTCAGCACATCTCCAGATCAACTTGCAGGTCTGGGAAGAAGAGTTGAAGAAGAGAGGAATGCACATCAGCAACTCCAAAACAAAAACCATGGTGATCGCCAGAGATGAAAAGAGACATCGGATAACCCTGGGAACACGAGCACTGGAGCAGGTCAGCCACTTTAAATATCTAGGAGTGGTAATAGACAGCAGGGGAGGAATCAAAGAGGAGTTAACTGCACGAAGGGCAGCAGCAGGTAGACTGTTCCATGCAATAAACAGAGGTTTCCTTAGTAGAAGAGAAATAAGCAGGAAAACAAAGATGGATGTGTACCGCTCGACCTATGTGCCTGTCCTGACATATGGATGTGAGTCATTGGCAATGACTACAGCCCAAGAAAGGAAATTACAAACTTCAGAAATGAGGTACCTAAGAAAGGCGGTTCATGTGACGAAAAGGGACAAGATCCGTAACCAGACAATACGTAGCAATCTTGAAGTTCAACCCCTGCAGACACGAGTGGAGCAGTTCCAACTACAGTGATTTGGCCATGTCTATAGAATGGAAGACGATCGGATACCAAAGCGATCATGGGAGATCAAAAGTCAAGGACGCAGACCCCGAGGACGTCCCAAAGTACGTTGAGAAGACAACATACGACAGTCCCTAAGTGATAGAGGGCTGGATTGGAAAGAGGCCAGGAAAAAGACGGCGGATAGAGCAGTGTGGCGTTCTCTTTGGCAAACCTCTACACCTCACGGTAGAAGAGGAGCGACTAAATAAGTAAGTAAGAGCGCGCTCAAACTATGATCTGGGGAAGCATCTACATCAACCATCGGACAGACCTCGTTATCTTAGATGGTGATGGGAAACCGAATGAGAGCCAGAAAAAGAATGGCAATCATGAGGAAACTTGCTGGCACAAGCTTGGGAGCAGACGAAGGCATACTAAAGAAACTGTACACTGGAAGAGTGAGACCAGTTCTCGAGTATGGCATTGAGGCATTGACAACAGCAGCAAAGGCGAACTTCGATAAAACCAAGCCATGAGAGTTAAAACAGGTGGCATGAAGTCAACGCCAATTGTAGAACTTGAAAAGATTACAAAACTGCAATCCATGACCGATAGAAGAGACTGCAGAGCCCAGCTGCAGTCAGAGAAACTCCGAAGACTGACTGACCATCCAATGCACCAGAGACTGAACAATTTGGGAAATGGGAAACTAAAGCGGAGAAACTTTGCAGAAATAGCCAAAGCAAAGATGCACGAAGATCCCATAAACGCACTAACAACACCAAAACCCATCACTACTGTACGAAAACCTACCTGGAGGCAGGATATATTCCCAGAGGTGGTAGAAAATATACCAGGTATTGGAAACAAAAACTGCCAGACTGAAAAAGAAAGGAGAGATGCTACCCTAAGCTTTATATCGAAAAGCTACCCAAGCATGGACTGGACCCATGCATACACCGACGGTTCTGTAACAAACACTACACAGAACGGAGGGGCAGGAGCATTCCTGAACCTACCAAATGGCAGACAAATAACACTGTCATTCGCTACTGGTAAGTACACAAGCAATTTCAGAGCGGTGGCAGGGGCACTGAGGGCGGCAGTGGAAGAAATGGTGACACACAAAGAAAATGAAAGCCATATAGTCCTGCTTACAGATGCTCTCGCCGTAGTCACAGCGCTAAAAAGCCAGAAAAACACTGAGCTTAATGACTTAAGAGCAGCACTCTGCAAACTGTGCCAGCAGTCCGCACCAGAAAGGGTAGTGGTACAGTGGGTCCCATCAGACTGCAACATCCAAGGCAACGAGGAGGCAGACAGACTGGCAAAAGAAGGTGCAAGACTACCACAAACAGATACCAGTATGACGTACGAAGAGTCAAAACGGCTTATCAAAGCCAGATACATGACCAAATGGGAAACCGAACATACAGGTTACACCAAAAACGATGCCTATTACCAGTTGAACCGAAAAGAGCAGGTCGTTGTCTTCAGACTTCGCACTGGCCACAATAGACTGAGGTACCACCTATTCAACAAATTGAAGATAGGTGGTACCGACGAATGCCCGTGCGGTACCGGTAAAATGACCGCTGAACATCTGCTGCAGAACTGCCCGACACTCGAGGATCAGAGAGAGCAGATGTGGCCATCACCAGTGGAACTGCAAGACAAGCTCTATGGCAGCGGCGACAGCGTCAGGATGACCGCCGCTTTTTTGGAAAAAATAATGGTTACTGTCTGACTGCGTACGAAGAAGAAGAAGAAGATGGTAATGGTACCGGCTTGCGATACCGTGATGAGATCATGAGAAGCCACATCGTACCTTTTGTGCTGAACCATGCACCAGGCATTCTGTTTCAGCAGGACAATGCCCGTCCTCATGTTGCCAGATTGATTCCGGATGAACTCCGACAGAAATCTTGCCCTGGCCAGCCATTTGTGCTGACCTGTCACCAGTTGAGCATTGCTGGGACGAGCTGAAACGCCGACTTCAGCAACGACAGCATCTACCGCAGACTGTACAGCAGCTTCGTCAAGAAGTCGGACAGGAGTGCCAGAATATTCAACAGGATTTACTGAGGTGGAACTATTCGATCCATGAGGCTCAGATGTCAAGGCGTGATCAACATACGGGGTGGAAGGTGTCCTATTTGAAAATGACCCGCATGCTTGCAGACGCTGCGGAGACAATCGCACGTGACACAAAAATGTTTTTTCAGCTGTTTCAGTTTCGAACTATGGAACAAAGTTCATTCTTTCCAAATGTCGTTAGTTTTGGATGCTAAAATAAAATTATATGATGAACATTAGTTGGTAAGAATCTTGTTTCGTTGAGTATGTATATACATGTATTATTCTATTCCTTGTGCTTTATACATCAGGATTTAACAATCAGCGTTATTGTTATTGTTATTGTTGTTGTTGTTGTTGTTGTTTCGAATGCCCACAATGGGTAGTATTACTGTTTTGTGAGCCTGGAAAAAGACTTTAATGGGCGGTTTACAGTATCTTTCCTCACATCCCGAGCGTTCTAATGAAGGTGGACCGGTGTCTTCCAGTCGGTGGTGCAATGCTTGGTTTAATCTGCGTGTCGCTCACTACTAAGGGGGCCGCGTCGATCCTCACCCCGTTAGCCAGGCTGCTATGAAAACAGCCCGTTTCCACAGAGGGCTACGAGAAAGCCGAGGTGAGGGTCATAGCCAGTATTTTGTACCTGACCCTGACTAACATGTCTGATTAGTATGTTGTACCTGACCCTGACGAACATGTCTGATTAGTATGTTGTGCATGACCCTGACTAACATGTCTGATTAGTATGTTGTGCATGACCCTGACTAACATGTCTGATTAGTATGTTGTGCCTGACCCTGACTAACATGTCTGACTAGTATGTTGTGCAAGACCCTGACTAACATGTCTGATTAGTATGTTGTGCATGGACCTGGCTAACATGTCTGATTAGTATGTTGTGCATGACCCTGACTAACATGTCTGGCTAGTATGTTGTGCATGACCCTGACTAACATGTCTGATTAGTATGTTGTACCTGACCCTGACTAACATGTCTGATCAGTATGTTGTGCCTGACCCTGACTAACATGTCTGATTAGTATGTTGTGCATGACCCTGACTAACATGTCTGATTAGTATGTTGTGCATGACCAAACGTTAGTCTTCCTCCCTAACAAACAGAATTGCGCTGGGCCTTACAGTTCCAACTAATATGTTTATGCGTTCGACGTAATATGTCTAGGGGTTGAGGGCAATGTGTCTAGAGGTTGAGGGTAATGTGTCTAGGGTTGAGGGTAATGTGTCTAGAGGTTGAGGGTAATGTGTCTAGGGTTGAGGGTAATGTATCTAGCGGTTGAGGGTAATGTGTCTAGGGGTTGAGGGTAATGTGTCTAGGTGTTGAGGGTAATGTGTCTAGGGGTTGAGGATAATGTGTCTAGGGGTTGAGGGTAATGTGTCTAGAGGTTGAGGGTAATGTGTAAGGGTTGAGGGTAATGTGTCTAGGGGTTGAGGATAATGTGTCTAGTGGCTGAGGTTAATGTGTCTAGGGTTGAGGGTAATGTGTCTAGTTACTGAGGTTAATGTGTCTATGGGTTGAGGATAATGTGTATAGTGGCTGAGGTCAATGTGTCTAGGGTTGAGGGTAATGTGTCTAGTTACTGAGGTTAATGTGTCTAGGGGTTGAGGGTAATGTGTCTAGTGGCTAAGGTTAATGTGTCTAGGGTTGAGGGTAATGTGTCTAGTTACTGAGGTTAATGTGTCTAGGGGTTCAGGATAATGTGTCTAGTGGCTGAGGTCAATGTGTCTAGGGGTTGAGGATAATAAGTCTAGGGGTTGAGGGTAATGTGTCTAGGGGTTGAGGTTAATGTGTCTAGTTACTGAGGTTAATGTGTCTAGGGGTTGAGGTTAATGTGTCTAGGGGTTGAGGTTAATGTGTCTAGTTACTGAGGTTAATGTGTCTAGGAGTTGAGGGTAATGTGTCTAGGGGTTGAGGTTAATGTGTCTAGTTACTGAGGTTAATGTGTCTAGGGGTTGAGGCTAATGTGTCTAGGGGTTGAGGCTAATGTGTCTAGGGGTTGAGGTTAATGTGTCTAGGGGATGAGGTTAATGTGTTTAGGTGTTGAGGTAATGTGTCTAGGGGATGAGGGTACTGTGTCCAAGGGTTGAGATTAATGTGTCTAGGGGTTGAGGTTAATGTGTCTAGGGGTTGAGGTTAATGTGCCTAATATTTGCAGTTAATGTATCTAGGTGTTGCGGGTAATGTTTCTACACGTTCCACGTAATGTGTCTACACGTTCCACGTAATGTGTCTATACGTGCCATGTAATGCGTCTACACGTGCCACGTAATGTGTCACATTGCTCTAAAAGCTATGCGCATCCAATTTATTCTTAAATGCCTTAACTGTCCCTGCCTCCACTAGTTCCTCTGGCAATGCATTCTAGGCATTCACCACTCTCTGACTAAAAAAATATTTCCTAATATCTAATCTGGACATCTCTTTAGTCAACTTGTAGCTATGCCCTCTTGTTATTGTGGATGGCTGTAGTTTAAAAAAAACTTGTTATAGTATAATTTATCCGTTCCTCTGATCATCTTATAAACCTGTATTAAGTCACCTCAAATTCTTCTCTCTTTTAGACACTGTAGGCCGGTTTTTCTGAGTCTTTCCTCATAACTGTAATTCTGGAATCCCACTATCAGCTTTGTCGCTCTTTTTTTTGAAAATGTGTCTACGCGTTCCACATAATGTGTTTATGGGTTTCACATTTTTTCCAGCAAAAGGGTGATAACTGATTTCTAACCTATAGCTCTCTATTTGACGTCACATTGTTCCTAGCAACATCAAAACTTGTGGAATTCGAGTTTATGATGCCTTTCGACCAGAACTCACTTAATAGATGCAGTCCGTAAATCCCATGTTTAGTCTATCTAAGACAACATAAACGCTTACCTAAATCCACCACCCGCCTCTGAGGCAGTCTGGTGGTCACGAAAACCAATTGTGCGCCAGTATAATTATTTATCAAACTATGTGCTGGGCCAAAGAGTGTTCGTTTCATTGTTTAAATATGGAATCTGTGGTGATACGTTTTGTGGGCAGAAACCTTTAAAAAAAACCGACATAAAAAAACTATATATCTTGCGCAACAGAGAGATAATTCTGGCTAAGAGTTTAAGTGAACCACAGATCTTCTTATTTTTAAAATCACAAAGGTTGAACAAGTTTACTTAAATTAAAACAGAACCCAAAACAACAGGAAATCAATAATGATGTGATTTTACAATTTTGATGATTAATGTTTCATAAGTGAACTTGAAAAAGAAAATTGTTGTGGGTGTCTGACTTGGGAGAATCACAACAGTTAGTCTTACATCACACACACAGAACTTCAGCAATGGTTGCATACGGCTCAGCATAGTTATAAGTTATTACTGTCCCAACAATAACTTTGTCACAAATCTAGGATTCTACTATGCTTTGTAATAAATGAAGGCTGGTAATAGTAGCGTGAATGCACATCTGACTGGCTGTACAGAAAGACAAGAAGTGCCAAACAACGGTGGAATGTCTACTTGGTAATGTACAGATGGCATCCTGCTGATAATGATACAAGTTCACATTCCAGCTTCCATAATCTTCACAAATTCTGCATGGGGAGATACAAATTTGAAAAAGATTGATTAATTGACAAGGCAACTATACAGCAGCAAGTAGAACGCAGACGATTCGGGCCAACACGATGAACTGGAGATGTCATTGACATGTCAGATTAGCACCTTCTTAAGCAACTTCTATACGTTGAGCTCGGGACGTGTCTGGACAGGACAGAGTTCATCGGGGAGAGAGAGAGAGGGGGGGGGGGGAGGAGGAGGGGAAGCAGAATAAACTATGCAAAGACACTCTAAAAGTTTATCTGAATAGTTTCTCCATTGATCACGCTCAGCTGTCACACAAGGTGCTCGCAATGCTTAGCAAAGAACCATAACGGAGGTGCAGAAACAAAAACTAGCCGCACGACAAAACATAATGCAGTCGGTCACATTACTAGCGCTGTTCACGTTGTGCCCTACGTGCAGTACCGTTTGTCACCCTCAAATCGGAGGTATGGTCACATACGGTCACATCTGTATAAACATTTCTGACGCTGTCACGATCTTCGCTTGCGATGTGCAACTATGAGCAGCCGCACAGAGATCACAGAGTAGTCATCTTGAACTCTGCATAGGTCATACCAGATTTCCGCGTGAGGTTATGTGCAATGTGTCCAGGCTTTCCGCGACAACATAAAAATATGAGCAACATATAAATGTGTCTATGTTGACGGATAACATGAAACTAAATGTTGACGGGTTGTAGAGCTTTGTTTACAGATTCCTAGTGCAGACAGTGGTTCGAAAAGGTTAAACACGAAAACGTATTGGGAGGGAACAGGACAAAGACATGTAGGACATAGAATAGAGAGGTGGAACAGTGCAAACAGAGGTGGGACAGGGCAACGATGAGTGGGACAAGACAAAGAGAGGTGGGACATAGCATAGAGAGGTTTGGTTAGGGCAAAGAGAGGTGGGACATAGCATAGAGAGGTTTGGTCAGGGCAAAGAGAGGTGGGACATAGCATAGAGAGGTTTGGTCAGGGCAAAGGGGGGTGGGACATAGCATAGAGAGGTTTGGTCAGGGCAAAGAGAGGTGGGACATAGCATAGAGAGGTTTGGTCAGGGCAAAGAGAGGTGGGACATAGCATAGAGAGGTTTGGTTAGGGCAAAGAGAGGTGGGACATAGCATAGAGAGGTTTGGTCAGGGCAAAGAGAGGTGGGACATAGCATAGAGAGGTTTGGTCAGGGCAAAGAGAGGTGGGACATAGCATAGAGAGGTTTGGTTAGGGCAAAGAGAGGTGGGACATAGCATAGAGAGGTTTGGTCAGGGCAAAGAGAGGTGGGACATAGCATAGAGAGGTTTGGTCAGGGCAAAGGGGGTGGGACATAGCATAGAGAGGTTTGGTCAGGGCAAAGAGAGGTGGGACATAGCATAGAGAGGTTTGGTCAGGGCAAAGAGCGGTGGGACATAGCATAGAGAGGTTTGGTTAGGGCAAAGAGAGGTGGGACATAGCATAGAGAGGTTTGGTTAGGGCAAAGAGAGGTGGGACATAGCATAGAGAGGTTTGGTCAGGGCAAAGAGAGGTGGGACATAGCATAGAGAGGTTTGGTCAGGGCAAAGAGAGGTGGGACATAGCATAGAGAGGTTTGGTTAGGGCAAAGAGAGGTGGGACATAGCATAGAGAGGTTTGGTTAGGGCAAAGAGAGGTGGGACATAGCATAGAGAGGTTTGGTCAGGGCAAAGAGAGGTGGGACATAGCATAGAGAGGTTTGGTCAGGGCAAAGAGAGGTGGGACATAGCATAGAGAGGTTTGGTTAGGGCAAAGAGAGGTGGAATATGGCAAAGAGAGGTGGAACAGAACAAAGAGAGGTGGGGCAAGGAAAGCCAGTGGGAACGGGACAAAGATAATGGGAACAGGACAAAGTCAGGGGGAACAGGACAAAGTCAGGTGGAACAAGACAAAGTCAGGTGGAATGATCCATTTTGGGAAGAGGGCGGGGATGAAGGGGTCGCAGAATACAAAAGCCTCTGTTAAGTTTCACCAGACGATCTCTGGCATTAAACACACAGAGGAAACAGAACAAAGGAAGGCGAAGGGACACACAGAGGAAACAGAACAGAGGAAGGTGAAGTGACACACAGAGGAAACAGAACAGAGGAAGGTGAAGGGACACGCAGAGGAAACAGAACAAAGGAAGGCTTAGAGACACGCAGAGGAAACAGAACAGAGGAAGGTGAAGGGACACGCAGAGGAAACAGAACAAAGGAAGGCGAAGTGACACACAGAGGAAACAGAACAAAGGAAGGCGAAGTGACACACAGAGGAAACAGAACAGAGGAAGGTGAAGTGACACACAGAGGAAACAGAACAAAGGAAGGCGAAGTGACACACAGAGGAAACAGAACAAAGGAAGGCGAAGTGACACACAGAGGAAACAGAACAGAGGAAGGTGAAGTGACACACATAGTTTTCCTCTACAGACTGACACAAGGACAACAGAGATGAGTTGACAAAAAACGGAGTAAATGTCATAGGAACTTTTTACTTGGAGATTGCTGGTTGATGGCCTATTGATATCAAGGTGATAAGGGCGAAGAAGAAGAAAAAGAAGAAGAAGAAGGAGAAGAAGAAAAAAAGATTAACACAAAGAAGAAGATAATGATGAAGAAGAAGATGAATAAGAATAAGATGATTATGAAGAAAAAAAGAAGGAGAAAAAGAAAAAGAAGGAGACTAAGAAGGATAAAAAAATTGATGCGCAATGGCCGCTACAAAGATGTCCAACAAACGAGAAACAAAGATAACATGTAAGATGATCGAAAGTACAATAGCTGAACATGTGCCATAATGATAATACTATCCTGAAGATAAGCACTTCTTTCTTTAGATAAATCAAGATAAAATATGAAAGCCTGCAACAACAACAACAAAAAAACCAGATAAATGTTCGAAACAAAATATAATGTTATTAAAATTCATCACAAATATAGGAAGTGAATTGTAGTTGTTAATTAGATTTTCTCCTGGGGGAGGCACCTACCTCCTACCAGGCGCGTCAGCAGGGTTGCGGATTGCTGAAAGGCCTCCTAATTTGGAGGTTAGCTGCGAATAAATACGCAGCCGTGGACAAAAACGGGTCGGCAGGCATGGAGGCTGTAAGGAGGCAGCCCCTCCACCATGCAAAGACACAACAGGCTAATCACCTGTTATTCTTAAAAATGATTACAAGTCAAAACATAGAGAAAACCGGACTGACCTCAACGGCGACGAACAGGCGAGAAATAAGGACGACGATTTACAGAACATGGAATGTACGAAGTATTAACGGAAAAGAACATGAACTAATAGAGGAGATGAAGAGAGAAAAATTGACAGTCCTGGCACTTACAGAAACAAAGAAAAAGGGACAGGGCGTTCTGGACCATGACGGCAATATGCTGAAGAAGATCGGATACCAAAGCGGTCATGGGAGATCAAAAGTCAAGGACGCAGACCCCGAGGACGTCCCAAAGTACGTTGGGAAGACAACATACGACAGTCCCTAAGTGATAGAGGGATGGATTGGAAAGATGCCAGGAAAAGACGGCGGATAGAGCAGTGTGGCGTTCTCTTTGGCAAACCTCTACACCTAACGGTAGAAGAGGAGCGACTAAGTAATTAGATTTTCTAAAAATACTTAATAAAAAACATCTTATGAACGCTTTTTTTAAAAAACATTTTAATTTACGTCAAATAATAGAAATTGATAACTTTTCTTTTGTAATGTTTGAAAACAAATGTGTATTGTCCTCATTTTTTAATATCAAACTTTCAGACAATTGAATAATATTTTTTTTTAAAGATACAGTCATCATAATCTCATTTGTTCGTCCTCTGATCCATTTTGAAGCAATCATGAAACAAGTGGGTCTGTTGTCATTGTGTGCTATACATGTAATAGGACATCTGTCCATCGTTGTTAATGAGGGCCGCCCACATCATCCTTGTCACAGCTTATCCTGATGGGTGTGGGTGCGCATGTGGCTGGACAGGACAATGCGAGCACAAAAACATTTGTTTAATGACGGACGCATGAGGTTTGTAGAAGGTGTTGGTGTTACCGCTGGTCGTGACTTCCGGGTCTCGCGTCTGCTCTGATCTTTCACAATACGGTGTCTTGGCTGGTAGCTACAACCGCTTTGACTGCGCTTCTCCAGTCAGATCTGTTTTATTTTGATTGTGTCGTCCAATGTGAATCTTAGACTCTTAGCGACGTCCATCTCCTCTCTTGTGGTGGGCCAACTCATGAATCTGACCTGCCGGACCACATCCCCTCAGGCGAGCCATTGCCTCGTTAGTCTAAAGCCCCGCGGCTCAAGTTTCCCAGCGTGCGCCCTGAGGAGGTGAGGTTGGCTTGTGTGTTCACCTAATCGGCAGGCTACTAAATTTCACTTGTCACCCTTCCGAAGAAGAGCTAGCCGACCCCAACACCACTGGATTGCGATACCGAGCATGAACACACCACACCTTACACCTTACACACCTGATATGAGTAGGAGGTCTTTATTCTTCAGTAAAATAAAACCTTCATTATTTGGTATCTGAAATTTACGAACATACATACGTTGTACGTGCTTCTAAATCCTTGACGTAATGGGTACCTCCATCTTCTCCTTTTCTCCTCTTTCATCTCATTCTCCTGTCTTTCTTTCTTTCTTCTTCCCCGTTCGCTTTCAGACATCCTTACCAACAAATCTTAACAAAAGCAGCAGTCATCTCATGACTCACAGCACTGCTGTACAGCTTTCCCTTCAATAATTCAGGCTATCGTCATGTACTTCTTCTTTAACCAGCGAATATTGGGCAAGTGTAATAAAAGTTTCTAACAGATTACAGGAGTGTATTCCAAGTCATCTCGTCTCAAACAAGATAGGCTCTTGCAAGAAAGAAAAAAAATATGTTAACAAGTTGACGCAGCAAATATGCAAAACATATTGCTGAATAAAATGTTGAATGTTTATAAATGTATTTATGAAATTGAAAACGATCAAATTCGCCTTTTTTAAAGATTAGATTATGTTTTAGATGTCAGTGTCACAAAGTCATTAAATTTTATTTATTGTAGTGTTTTGACTTCTATGGATTTGATACTGTGGTCCTGACAGCGTACGAAGAAGAAGAAGATACTGTGGTCAACGTACAGACGGCGAGAATATGATTTGTAAATAACGTAGAAACAGCGAGAATTATTATAATTAACTAGGATCTCAGTCAATTGTATGCATAGCAGAAGCTGGCCAATGACCTTGTTGGGAGAGTTGATTACAGATGTCATTTTTTAAATGACCATGGGTGTTTGTCTACCCGTTTGACTTAAAAGTAGTTTTGATACTTGTGTTAACGTCAAATGTGAAAGAGCGCACGTCCATCAGCCTTATCGTCAGTTCTGACATGAACTTTAGTTTAATCAAGGGTGATCTGATACCTGCAGCATCAACGTTCACATTAATCATAACGTAACCCCGGGTCTTATTCCTAAATTAAATTAAATGTAAGAAATATCTTTAATCGTGAAAGTCACGAACAACTAATGTCTCGCGAGATTACGTTGCTGAGGTGAAACTAAGGACGCTACCCTAGATCGAACAATTTCGGATCATGACTGAAAGACAATCAAATATTGCTTTTGTTCTGTCTGGTTTTTATCTCGACGATGCAGTTGGTCTTTATTCCTAGGTCCTAATTATTTCGCCGATGGTCCCCAGTAATGAGAAACAATGCTTTGATGGTCTTTGGGCTAGATTTTTTTTTTTTTTAAGATTTTTAATTTTTTGTCAAAGTTAATGCCTTTTAATGATACATGCAATTAAAGAAACGTGTGTTTATATAAGAACGGGATACAAGAAATTTTACGCAAGCAACACTTAATCACTGGCTCAACATAGTCATCTCTTCTTTTAAACAATTAACATTGTTTGCTACATCCTTGCTTTGAAGGCGTCGTAGAAAAGGCACTGGGTAATCATAGGGGTGTCGGGATGATCAAGAAGGTAGTGATAATTGATTGATTGATAATGCATGGCTTCAGTGGCCTCAGACGTTCCACATTGAATGAGTTAAACAAGAATGAATAATTATCATAAAATGTAGCTTGAATTGATTTTGAGAAAGGAAGCAAGATGCTGAGCAATGCGTGGGCTGAAGCGGTCAGCTATCCAAAGCTGACCACTAGCGTCCGAGCCAGCGATCCAAAACTGCCAAGAAAACGGCATCCTCTCCACGTGGGGATCTTAGATAACAGGCTTCAAATGGCAAACTGGCTAAGGAGAAGGGATTGATGCTGAAATATGAAATGTCGGACTGAAAGGTGCAAATATCGCAGTCAAGCTGTTAACTACGACAAAACGCATTCTGTTTTCCCGGACTACATCCTTATACTTGCAAATCCCTTTCCAGGGCTTGGTTGTGAGAGTTGGAGAACGAACGACGAATAAAGAAGAAATCGATAATGGTGACACTTGAAGCCGGTAAATGGCCGTCTCTTGAAAGATGACACTACCGCAGTCGATGAGTCTGCAGTCCAAAGAATGAAGCATTTAGAAACAAGATGTGTACCCATTAGTGATGGTCGTCTCAAAGGGAATGTGTGCAGGCAATTCACATCGAGAACCTTTGACATCCTTATCCTTCGTCATTTGCTAACAATAGACTGAGCGTCCACGAATGCGATTATTAGCAGAGCAAAACAAACAGGACTTGAGATCGAGCCACCAAAACAATAAGAAAAAAAGTATACAGATTCGACACGCTTGTGATTTCCGCTTCCGACAAGTGCGGGCTCAGTGTATGCGGACATTTTGTCAGAAAACACTTTACAGTCAACAGAAGCCTACTTCGCAATTAATTGTGACTGCATAAGCAGACGGAAATTTTGCCAAGAATAAATATTTTGGCTTCTTTTATGTCGTCTTCTCTGTGGATATATCTTGTGTGCTGGTAAATATTGGGGATGGCCAAAGAAATGAGGAGTTAATTAAATGGCTTAACTGTTTCACCAGGACAAGCCGGCATATCGATGTACGGGATGACATAACATGCCTAAACTTGATATATAATTGTTCCTCTTTCAAATTTAGACATGATTACTTTTTAAACGTCTGTATTTTCTTCTATTGTGATTTCTCTTATCAAAAGTTTCCCGTACAATGTATACTTTAGTGATAATAAATAGGTATGAACCCAACATTGTCATGGATTTCCACTCACTCACTGACCCACTCAGTCCTTTACCCGCTCACTCACCCACTCACTCTCTCACCCACTCATTAATCCACTCACTCACTCACCCACTCCCTCACTGACCCACTCAGTCATTTACCAGCCCACTAATCCACTCACTCACTCACTCAACCACTCACCCACTCACTCACCCATTCACTCACCCACTCACTCACCCACTCACTCACCCACTCACTCACTCACCAACCGATTAACCCACTCCATCTCTCACACACTCACCCACTTCCTCACTGACCCACTCAGTCACTTACCCGCCCACTCACCCACTCACTCAACCACTCACCCACTCACTCACCCACCCACTCACACACTTACTCGCCCACTCACCTACTCACTCACCCACCCAGTCACTGACCCACTCAGTCACTTACCCGCCCACTCATCCATTCACTCACCCACCCACTCACTCACCCACTAACCCACTCACCCAATCACTATAAACATTTCACGCGACATAATTAGCTAAAGTTGTTTTTCTCGCACATGTGTTTTGCGTCGGCTGTTTTAAGCCCTTGTTATTGTACAGTGTTCTGGTGTAGTCTATCCATCTGCCACGCGGCCTTCCTCGTGTCTTCTAACCATATCTTCGTATCTTGCGAATGTGTAGGGATAGTTGTTCAGGTTGTATGCCCATGAAATTACCCAAACTATCGTATATTCTCCTTGTATGCCCATGAAATGATCGAACGGTCGTACGTTCTCCTTCCATGTCCATGAAATGATCGATCTATCGTATGTTCCCCTTGCATGTCCATGAAATGACCGAAGTATCGTATGTTCTCCTTAATGCCAATGAAATGATCGATCTATCGTATGTTCCCCTTCCATGTCCATGAAATGACCGATCTGTCGTATGTTTTCCACTGCTATGTGTTCGCCAGAAAAGGCACCGCTCATAAAGTTCCTGACCCCATTATTTGTCATGTGATCTACCTGGTGACATCAAAGACTTGTCTAAGGCATTACATTTCCTTCGCTGTAATCATTCTCACCTGTGCTTAGGGTAAGGTCAGTTTGATATTGGCAGCTCACATTTAAACACGTTGGTCATCTCTACTGTATTCTATCAAGGTCAATCTTGGACCGTATTAGATAGGCACAAACGTAAGATCGAGACATGGGAGATTCGCTGTGTACTAAGTGAAGCAAGAAAGACAATTCGCCACAAAATTCACAACAGTACTCTGAAGAATTTGGTAGGGGTTACACTGGTTAACTACGATACTGACGGATAGTAGATATAGTTGTTTGGTCATCTGACAAAGATGCAGCATGATCAACCTGTAGCGAAATCAATCTACTATCCTGCTGGTCGAATGTGTCGGATTGAATGGTGCAAATATCGCAGTCAAGCTGTAAACTAGCGACACAACGCTTATGTTCTCCGGACTACATCCTGCTTCTTGCAAAGTCTGTTACATGGAATGATAGCGGGAGATTGAGAAAAAGAGGAAGAAGAAGAAGAAGAAGAAGAAAAAGAAGAACAAGAAAAAAGAAGAAGAACAAGAAAAAGAAGAAGAAGAAGAAGAAAAAGAAGAAGAAGAAGAAGAAGAAGAAGAAAAAGAAGAAGAAGAAGAAGAAGAAGAAGAAGAAGAAGAAGAAGAAGAAGAAGAAGAAAAAGAAAAAGAAGAAGAAGAAGAAGAAGAAGAAGAAGAAGAAGAAGAAGAAGAAGAAGAAGAAGAAGAAGAAGAAGAAGAAGAAGAAGAAGAATACTACAATGAGATTTCAGGGCCACGAACAAAATACCGACTCCGACGAGGACGAATAGAAAGGATCAAAGAAACACTCCTACCGACACCATACTGACAGCACAAGAGTACCACCTAGCACAAACCACAAGTCTACGACATATCTTCCCTCTGCGACACCGCAAGACAAGAGAGGTAGGACAAAAGAAGAAAACACGAAGAAGAAGCACAAAGTTAGCATAAATATAATTTTTTCAGTTGGATTTTTGTTGTCAAGCTGAAGTTGGATTATTTAAGTCGTGGGGATAGATGATAAGTCACAGCAGAGGATTCTATCATCTAGCTTTAATGTATCGATATATTCTTTTTTCTTGTGTAAAAATATCTCCCAGGTATTGTAAGTCGTGGGTCCCTGGTTAAGTTTTGCATTGTGTACACGTATGGATCTATGTACCGTTACATAAAGTCTTAAAAACTTGTACATGTATAACCTGACATCGTATGATGGATTGACGTGTTTTGGTGAAGACATTTGGTGAAGACATTTGGTGAAGACATATGGTGAAGACATTTGGTGAAGACATTTGGTGAAGACATTTGGTGAAGACAATTAGTGAAGACAATTAGTGAAGACATTTGGTGAAGACATTTGGGGAAGACATTTGGTGAAGACTATTGGTGAAGACTATTGGTGAAGACATTTGGTGAAGACATTTGGTGAAGACATTTGGTGTAGACATTTGGTGAAGACATTTGGGGAAGACAATTGGTAAAGACATTTTGTGAAGGCATTTGGTGAAGACATTTGGGGAAGACATTTAGTGAAGACATTTCGTGAAGACAATTGGTAAAGACATTTGGTGAAGGCATTTGGTGAAGACATTTGGGGAAGACATTGGGTGAAGACATTTGGGGAAGACATTTTGTGAAGACATTTGGTGAAGACAATTGGTGAAGACATATGGTGAAGACATTTGTTCAGCTGGGAATCCAGGTTGTATTGATTGATTTGCTCTTTGATAATTTGTGGCTTTAGTGGCTTCAGACGTTCCAGATTTAACAGGAAAGGTTAAAACACAGATTAATGGTCAAAACAAGATTTTACATGAATGAGAGAATCAAATCAAGATGCTGAGCAGTGCATGAGATGTAGCGGTCAGCGACCCAAAGCTGATTGTCAGAGTTAGGGTCAGTGACCCAAAGCTGATTGTGAGAAGTAGGGTCAGTGACCCAAAGCTGATTGTCAGAATCAGGGTCAGATAACCAAAGCTGCCAAAATCCTTCTCTAATTCCAATTGGTGGTCCTGGATAACAGACTGGAATAGGATAGACTGGATGAAGAGAAAGGATCGATGAAGGAAGGCTAACCCGGTACCTAATTATGTCATGCTGAACTCGGATGTGTCGGACTGACAGGTGCAGAAATCGCAGTCAAGCTGTAAATTGCGACAAAACGACTTTATTCTGATAATTACAAAGCCCTTTTCAGGTGTTGGCATCGGCAGTTTGAGAACGAAGAACGAAGAAGAAAAAGCTGAATTATAATTCATTACAAATGAAATATTGATTTTATCATTGTTTTTGTCCAATCCATGGCTTTTGTGTTTCCGGTGTTCGTTAGTCCCTGTAAATTGTATTTGCTGTCAGATTGCAGAAAATGAGTAGACGCGAATCTTCACAATTAAGATGATGAACACAAAGAAAACTGCTACAGATTGCATTGTTTATTATGTATTGCTAAATTTCACTTCAATTAGCGCAGCGTAGGCCCAACTCTACATTTGAATTCACTCTTTTCAGCGCATTCAGGTCAGGTCAGGTCATCCCGTAACCGGTGAGGTCGTTGGGGCACACATGAAGACATCCTCACAACTCCACGCCATCTCTCTCTGTCAGATGCCGCTGCCTGTGACTCTTCTGGTCGGAGACTGGTCCATTCTTTTATGTTGTCCTCCCATCTCTTTTTGGGCCGGCCTCTTCGTCGTCTGCCATGCACCTTACCGTGGAGGATTGTGTTTGCAAGACCATTTGATCTCGATATGTGACCGTACCAAGTGAGTTTCCTTCTTTTGACAGTTGCCAAGAGATCTTCAAAAAGCCAGCGCATTAGAAATAATAATTTACTTGTTTAGAGTCTTGTTATATTGCAATGGTCTTTACGCAGTTTATGTTGCTAGATCCAAACTCCCGTGAAGTGAACTATAGCCCGACTCGGGAACCACTTGGAGTTCAAGACGAGTCCATAAAGAGAGGATCAGCAACGCCAGCGGATAACGGAGACATTGACCGTTTGACGTGCTACAAAAGGTGCCAGTCCTTGATGACTCTCGGCAACAACCAGCGACCTTTCAACCATGACGTTTTTGATATTAAAATAATAATAATAATAGTAATAACTTAAAAATAAATTTTTTTTTTAATTTAAAAGAAACGGTCGTACGATTGTATTCCTATTGTTGGGGCAGTCGAGGGGTTTTAATGGCTGAGGACTACAAGCCGCTTTACCACTGCTGTAGCCACGTCGTGTGCTAGCTATGTTTCTTTATTTCATTACCAACAGAAAAACAACATTTGCCTTACCGTGGATTCGATCCGCTGTCCACCATGTCACCAGGCAGACACCGAAACCATTCGACCAAGCGCTTCTCTTGGGAATTGTTTGCGACTACCATTAAAATTCCCATTCTAATATTGAGTCCTTGACCCTCCAAGTTCCACCATCCCCACTCTAATATTGAGTCCTTGTTTCTCCAAGTCCGACCATTAAACTCTAATATTGAGTCCTTAATCCTCCAAGTCCGACCATCGACTCTAATATTGAGTCCTTGACCCCCCAAGTTCCACCATCCACTCTAATATTTAGTCCTTAATCCTCCAAGTCCGACCATCGACTCTAATATTGAGTCCTTGACCCTCCAAGTTCCACCATCCCCTCTAATATTGAGTCATCGACCCTCCAAGTTCCACCATCCCCTCTAATATTGAGTCCTTGACCCTCCAAGTTCCACCATCCCCTCTAATATTGAGTCATTGACCCTCCAAGTTCCACCATCCCCTCTAATATTGAGTCCTTGACCCTCCAAGTTCCACCATCCCCTCTAAAATTGAGTCCTTGACCCTCCAAGTTCCACCATCCCCTCTAATATTGAGTCATTGACCCTCCAAGTTCCACCATCCCCTCTAATATTGAGTCCTTGACCCTCCAAGTCCGACCATCCCCTCTAATATTGAGTCCTTGACCCTCCAAGTTCCACCATCCCCTCTAATATTGAGTCATTGACCCTCCAAGTTCCACCATCCCCTCTAATATTGAGTCATTGACCCTCCAAGTTCCACCATCCCCTCTAATATTGAGTCATTGACCCTCCAAGTTCCACCATCCCCTCTAATATTGAGTCCTTGACCCTCCAAGTTCCACCATCCCCTCTAATATTGAGTCCGTGACCCTCCAAGTTCCACCATCCCCTCTAATATTGAGTCCTTGATCCTCCAAGTCCGACCATCCCTTACATTTACTCTCTAAGCTGGCTCGTCCTATGCGCGTGACACTGACCCTTATGTACACCTGCTCATTATTCACTAGTGCAAGCATAGACACTTGACCGGAACCTGTACCCCAAATAAGAAGGTGGACAGCAATGTCGAAAATCTTGCGCTAACGAAGAAACGGACAACCTTGACACTTTAAATAGCACGTTCAATTCCAGGAAATGCATTTAATTATAATTGATAACATCCATACATATACGCTCAGCATCTTGATCTCATTTTCTCATTCATGTAACATCTTGTTATAACCATTCATTCTATCATTCATGTAACATATTTTTATAACCATTCATTCTATCATTCATGTAACATCTTGTTATAACCATTCATTCTATCATTCATGTAACATCTTGTTATAACCATACATTCTATCATTCATGTAACATCTTGTTATAACCATTCATTCTATCATTCATGTAACATCTTGTTATAACCCTTCATTCTATCATTCATGTAACATCTTGTTATAACCATTCATTCTATCATTCATGTAACATCTTGTTATAACCATTCATTTTATCATTCATGTAACATCTTGTTAAAACCATTCATTCTATCATTCATGTAACATCTTGTTATAACCATTCATTCTATCATTCATGTAACATCGTGTTATAACCCTTAATCTGTGTTTTAACCTTTCCTGTTTAACACATTCAATCTGGAATGTCTGAAGCCACCAAAGCCACAAATTATCAAAGAGCAAATCAATCAATATAATCTTGCCTCGCTGCTGAACATATGTCTTCACCAATAAATATAGGTCAATATCATCCGTCTTACAATGAATTGGGACATTACTTTTTACCCTGAGTGCTAGCGTACACCAGTGGGAGATTCTAGCTTTCATGTGGCATGTAGCAGAATAATTACATTCCGTATTAAAAATATATTATAATGGCAATGCAGAAAATTGAGAAAACTGGCAGAAATCCAACACACCAACAAAAGATAAAATTTTGAGAACCTGTGTTTTTCACGTGACAGCATATGACTGTGAAACATGGACAGTTAACCAAACTTCAAGATAGAGTATCGAGTCCTTTGAGACGAAATGTTATAAAAAGGTTCTCAGTATACCATGAACCCAAGAATAACAAAAAAGAAAGAAGAATGCAGACTTTCGACAAGAGTTGGGCAAAGAGGAGAACTGGTTCATAAATTCCATTATGAACAAAATATTGAAATACTCTGGCTACATCAAAAGACACAACAGTCGTGAGACAACGGTAATGGAAGATATAATGTCGGGTAACAGAGGCATAGACAACCCAATGAGGGGATAGCACCAAGATGTCAATGAATGCTTGGGCATGAATGGAGATTTGACAAGAGATTGAAATTCTTTCAGACCGACTGTCATGGGAGCGACGTTCTGCAAAGAACATATCACATAAATGATGATGATGCATTAAAAACATCCAAAATACACAAACTCAGTGGAAGATCGTGAATAGGTCTTCGATTTAGATGTTAATGGGCAGTAAGGGAAATATATAACAGTGGACGCCAAATATAAAAAGTTTGACAAGCCCTGAATTAGTAGGTAAATGGAAATATGCTCATATAACGGACTTCATTGCAAAATGACCGAACCCATGCCTGCTCAGTTTCACTCATTGCTCAAGATACCGGCCAGATAACACGTACTTAATGGCGGCTCCTAAATTTTTACATGAATTCATCAGGTACCAATTTTTAGCAGGGTCGACTTGAAGAAGCGGTGACACATAATGAAACATACACTCGCTCGTTCTGTAAAACCAAAAAGCTGTGTTTGAATCTGGTATGTAAAGTAGGCACACAAACTCTTAGGCTCTCTCTTCCCACAACCTCTTGACCACTCTATTCCCCCAACCTCTCAGCCACTCTATTCCCCCAACCTCTCAGCCAGTCTATTCCCCCAACCTCTCAGCCACTCTATTCCCCCAACCTCACAGCTACTCTATTCCCCCAACCTCTCAGCCACTCCATTCTCCCAACCTCTCAGCCCCTCTATTCCCCAACCTCTCAGCCACTCTATTCCCATAACCTCTCAGCCACTCTATTCCTCTAACCTCACAGGCAATATATTCCTCCAACCTCTCAGCCACTCTATTCCCACATCCTCTCAGCCAATATATTCCTACAACCTCTTGGCCACTATTCCCCCAACCTCTCAGCCACTCTATTCCCCTAACCTCTCAGCCACTTTATTTCCCAACCTCTCAGCCACTCTATTCCCCTAACCTCTCAGCCACTCTATTCTTCTAACCTCTCAGCCAATATATTCCTCCAACCTCTCAGCCACTCTATTCCCACATCCTCTCAGCCACTCTATTCCTACAACCTCTTGGCCACTCTTTCCCCAACATCTCAGCCACTCTTTTCCCAACAACCTCTCAGCCACTCTATTCCTCTAACCTCTGAGCCACTCTATTCTCCAACCTCTCAGCCCCTCTATTCCCCTAATCTCTCAGGCCACTCTTTTCCTCTAACCTCTCAGCCAATATATTTCTCCAACCTCTCAGCCACTCTATTCCCACATCCTCTCAGCCACTCAATTCCTCTAACCTCTCAGCCACTCTATTCCCCAACCTCTCAGCCTCTCTATCCCCCTAACCTCCCCCAGAACTTAGCCAAGATCTTCCCCCAACACTTAGCCACGATTTTCCTCCAACACTTAGCCCAAGTGTTACCGCGTCGGGAAAGAGTAACACTGTAATCTGCTAGGCATATAATTAGAGACAACTAAGGGAGGGGAGGGGGGCAGTTGAGTAAGGAACTATCTACGCCATCTTGTGGAAACTTTAAGCCCCACAAACTTCAACAGAAAATGGGCAGGTCATGATTTCTCGATGACGTTTATTTCTTGTATTGTCAACCAATCTCCCAGCCTGTGGCCATACCCGGCGACACTATGTCAGTCCAATGGACCTTGGCACAGGGCTAGCAAACTCATCATGCAGAAACTTTCAACAATAAGAGAAAGAAAAGAACACATGTACACGCAATGGTAGTAAAGGAGCGACTTAGTTAGGCCGTACTACATAGTCTTACATAAGTTGTACAGGAGGAAACCATATCAGATTGACTTGACGTCAACGGTTGTGTCATGTCTACAATTCTGTAAACACTACTGGTTTGGTTAGCCTCGCTCCCCATCTGTCAGGTGTGGTGTTCGCGGCTCTATCATTCTTAAATCAAACCTACCCTGCCTCTCCGCCTATGTCCACACGGGGGAAAGGGTTTGGTAATACACAACAATGACCAGTACGGTATGGTAGAAGAGGGCCGACTAAGTCTAGTCAAACTACCGAGGTTCAACATGAAGCCAGAAACATAATCTTGTAGATACTATCATCCACAACAACAACAAATAACATCATTCAGCATGTCATGGTAGAAGAGGTGCAACTCAATAAAGTCTCTCAGTACAACACCTCTCAGTCAGTCTAATCCCCCAACCACTCAGACACTCTATTCCCCCAACCACTCAGATACTCTATTTAAAGGTGTCCAACTCGGGTGGGGGACTCAGTGGTCTTGAGGTAAGGTGTCCACCTCGGATGGGGGACAGTGGTCTCGAGGTAAGGTGTCCATCTCGGGTGGGGGACTCAGTGGTCTCGAGGTGAGGTGTCCATCTCGGGTGGGGGACTCAGTGGTCTCGAGGTGAGGTGTCCATCTCGGTGGGGGACTCAGTGGTCTCGAGGTGAGGTGTCCATCTCGGGTGGGGGACTCAGTCTCGAGGTGAGGTGTCCATCTCGGTGGGGGACTCAGTGGTCTCGAGGTGAGGTGTCCATCTCGGGTGGGGGACTCAGTCTCGAGGTGAGGTGTCCATCTCGGTGGGGGACTCAGTGGTCTCGAGGTGAGGTGTCCATCTCGGTGGGGGACTCAGTGGTCTCGAGGTGAGGTGTCCATCTCGGGTGGGGGACTCAGTGGTCTCGAGGTAAGGTATCCACCTCGGGTGGGGGACAGTGGTCTAGAGGTAAGGTGTCCACCTCGGGTGGGGGACTCAGTGGTCTCGAGGTAAGGTGTGCGCCTCAGGTCAGGAGGTCACGTATGATGTACTTCGGATGTTGTACATGGAGGCCAATTACTACATCCTGTAGAAAATATATTTGGAACAAGAAAAGTAAAACCAGACGACATGTGTCGTGCGGTAGAAAATAAGCTACTGAATCAAGCTAAGACATCTGTTTGCGAGTTATATCAAGACTTCTCATTTATACAAACACAGAACAGGTGAAAGTTACACACACACACATGCACAACCCACACAAACACACACACATACACGTATAGTTTCCCTCCCAGCAGTAGTGGAGTATCCCAATGGGGAAATGAAAATGTAATCTCCCCAGGACAAGGCGATGAAAGAGCTGTTGATACGTTTTTGAAGGTACGGGCGGAACTAGCAGATAATCTCGGTGTTTTTTCTGAGACCTGTTTGTTGAGGATGCTTTGTATCGTGGCATAGCAGGAAGACCTGGCTCATGTCCCATATAAGAAAGCGGATAATATGTCCTGGCGTCTGTTTATTTTGTTAGGATATGAAAGGGCAGTGTGTTGGCTTGTTTCCAAGGCTGACGGTTTGAATCTTCATATGCGAAAGAAAGGTTGAGTGTTTTCATTTTGCAGGTGTTTTTCTTCAGACCATACTATAGTAAGGCTCTTCCTTGCTTACTCCAGACCGTATCATAGTAAGGTTCTCCCTTGCTTACTCCAGACAGTATCATAGTAAGGTTCTCCCTTGCTATACTTCAGACAGTATCATAGTAAGGTTCTCCCTCGCTTACTCCAGACCGTATCATAGTAAGGTTTTCCCTCGCTTACTCCACACCGTATCATAGTAAGGTTCTCACTTGCTTACTCCAGACCGTATCATAGTAAGGTTCTCACTTGCTTACTCCAGACCGTATCATAGTAAGGTTCTCCCTTGCTTACTCCAGACCGTATCATAGTAAGGTTCTCCCTTGCTTACTCCAGACCGTATCATAGTAAGGTTCTCCCTTGCTATACTCCAGATCGCATCATAGAAAGGTTCTCCCTCGCTTACTCCAGACCGTATCATAGTAAGGTTCTCTCTTGCTTTATTAAACCACTTAACTTAACTTAACATCTTTATACTGGTTTAGAAGACTCTACAGAGTCTGTATACAACCAGTTTCTTGGAATGTGGTTTTTAACCTTTTTGCGAGTCCATCTTAACAGACTCAAACATTAGCGTTAAGTTGAACTGCAATTAGTTAGCTAGTAACTCTACTCTTTTGGTTTTCCAGCTGTCAAGCAAATTTTTAACGTACTCGACACTGAACATGGGAGTCCGATCACACTACACAGAGATCAAGGAATTTTCCTCATAAAATCGACGTGAAAAAATAGCGCTCTCCACCGTGGTACGAACCCGCGACCTCCGGACCTGAAGCGCACACCTTACCTTGAGACCACTGAGTCCCTCACCCAAAGTGGACACCTTACCTCGAGACCACTGGGTCCCCCACCCGAGGTGGATACCTTACCTCGAGACCACTATGTCCCCCATCCGAGGTGGACACCTTACCTCGAGACCACTGAGTCCCCCACCCGAGGTGGACACCTTACCTCGAGACCACTGAGTCCCCCACCAGAGGTGGACACCTTACCTCCAGACCACTGAGTCCCCCACCCAAAGTGGACACCTTACCTCTAGACCACCGAGTCCCCCACCCGAGGCGCACACCTTACCTCGAGACCACTGAGTCACCCACCCGAGGTGGACACCTTACCTCAAGACCACTGATTCACCCACCCAAGGTGGACACCTTACCTCAAGACCACTGAGTCCCCCCACCCGAGGCGGACACCTTACCTCGAGACCAACGAGTCACCCACCCGAGGTGGACACCTTACCTCGAGACCACTGAGTCCCCCACCCGAGGTGGAAACCTTACCTCAAGATCACTGAGTCACCCTTTGTCACATTTAAAAGAAGTCTTTCAATGTGACTTTTCACATAGTGAGGAGATTAGTTTTATTGTCTGTTATCACTGATATTGAACACGGAGGTTCAGTGGTCTAGAGGCTGCACCCTCGGCTTAAAATCTCAATGTACCAGATTCTAGCCACGTTCTAGCTTGACAGACTAGGCATGTCGGGAGATCTTCCGTGGTTGGACTTCCTCATTCGGTCAACCCAGCTGTAAATGGACAATTTCAGAGCCACCAGATGAGCTACAGAGCTTCTAAGCTGTCGTCGGCACTTTCAGCAATGACATGGCTGCACACATATTGTACAATGAAGATGGTTCTATGAACCATTCTCCATTGTTTTCCATTGTATATAACAATGACTTATTCCCTAGAGAGTTACACAAGCTTCTTGCCATTCTCCTGCTGCAGGTAACACGAGTTCAATCCATTCAAAATCTTTCAGTTCCCAATGGAGCATAGGTCAACACAGTGAAGTAGGCAAATGCAATGTTAGGTGTGACAAAAAGAAATATTAAACATAGCAACATGGAAGTGATACTCAAACTGTATAAAACATTAGTGAGACCTAGATTGGAGTACTGTGTACAGGTGTAGAGTCCTTGTCGTAAAGGGGATTTATCCGTGTTGGAAAGCATACAAAGAAAATAGGCAAAAGATAGTGGGATTCCAGAATTATAGTTATCAGAAAACACTCAGATAAACAAGCATAGAGTGTCTAGAAATGAAAGAAATCGAGGTGACAATGCAGGTTTATAATATAATCAAAGGAAAAGATAAATTAACAATAACAAGTTTTTTTTCTAAATACAACTATCTGCAAGAACAAGCGGGAATAACTATAGATTAACTTAGGAAAGTTCCACATTAGATATTAGAAATTAAATTTTTTTAGTCAGTGATTGGTGAATGCTTGAAATGCATTGCAACTGGAGGTTGTGGAGGAAGGGCCAGTTAATGAATTCAAGAATATGTTGGATGAGTATAGGCCTTTTTGTTGTAGATCAAGTGAATGTAAAAGAAACTGGTTGTAAACACACTCTGCAGAGTCTTCTAAACCAGTATAAAGACGTTAAGTTAAGTTATCACCAAACTCTCCCGCCCTGTGCCATCAGTCAAGCTCTGACCATGTTCCCTTCAAGTTTGTCTCAAAATCTCGTCTCAGGGTTTTTCCTGTGGCAGCTTATGGCTGTGAAGCATGGACGATTACCAAAACTTCTAGACAAAGAATCGAATCCTTCGAGTCAAAATGTTACAGAAAGATCCTCAGAATACCCTGGACAGAGAAAAGAACAAATGTAGACATTCGGCAAGAGTTGAGCATAGAGGAGAACTGGTTTATCAATTCCATTTTGGCTAGAAAATGCAAATACTTTGGTCACATCAAGAGACACAACGGTCTTGAGAGGACGGTGATGGAAGTATGGTGCCAGGCAGAAGAGGAAGGGGTAGACCAAGAAGACGATGGCACCAAGATATCCAGGAGTGCCTGAGTATGACAGTGGCGGAAGCTGGAGTTTTGTCAAGGGAACGAGTTTCTTTCAGACAGACTGTGATGGGAGCGACGTTCTACAAAGGACATGCTACATGATGAATGATATCCATAAGTTTCACGATGCAATGACAGATTTTCAAGTTTAATGTTGCCAATTGAAACAAGATATTCAGTGTTATTTTCGTGCAATTTAGGACGTTTTGTTACAGAGCTTTCTGTAAAGCCAAGAAAGTTGCACAAGACAGACAGACAGCACGATTTTCATCCTTGTTAATGGTAGCGAGGCAATGTTAGGCAACACAACCACACAAGAGACAGATTTCCAGGGACAGATGAAGAAGCTGTCAAGTCTGAACGATCTGAGAGAGATGGGCAACATGGTCCAAGAAAGAGAAGCGGCGCCGATCTAGCGTTGAGGAAATGCTTTCTAGTTGTGTCCATCTAGAAACCTTGATGCAAGTGACTAGGATTAGCCAGCGAACTTCAATAATCCTTTTTAGATGCATATATGAAAGAACTCGAGCGCCGCCCAATCTCACTGTAAGGCTGCCCAGATGTCGGAGCCGTATAAAAGAGGCAAAGGCAAAGTCCGCCGTCCATCGCAGACGATGATGACATAATTAATTTTACTAGCGCTATTTTTAGTAAGGATTAACTGCTCTACTTTTTATCCTCACTCTCTCGTCTCGAGCCGCCCGACCCGAGGAATTACACAGTATATATGTGTGTGTAATCAGTATTTGTACAGAGAGTTATGGATGATGCCGGAAGGTCAATCGTGACTGGGATTTCCCGGCCACTGCGTGCTCCAGACATTAGTCTGCTCACCATGTATAATGACAAAAACAGCAATTACAGCCATCACATGACAGTTCATAGACAAGCAATCTCTACAGAGATGCCAGCAATTTCGGACTAACCTCTATCTTTTACAGATACATATTCAAGTTCAGGTATAAAAGGTTTTGAAGTTCAGTTCAGTTTAAGTGCAATCTCCCCATTGAAGGTCGGCTACAATGGATCTCCAGTGTACTCTATCGCTTGTCGTAATTCTGCAATCTGACAGACTTTTCCCATACCATCTCCTGATGTATCCACTCACTTATAAAGTTGCCTGCCTCTTGCACGACTGCCTTCCACTCTACACTCAAGTATGGTCTTGAACAAGGACTTTTTTCTTGTTATATGGCCAAAATAACCTGATTGTCTAAACTTGATTTCTATTAGTCATTCTGTTTTCACCCTCGTTTTCAATACATCTACATTTGTTTTCTTCTGTTTCCACGAAATACAACCTAGTCTTCTATATTTCTTCTAAACATCGAAAGTTTCGAACGTGTTTTCAAAAGTTTTATTCAATGTCCATATTTCTTCGTCATAAAGTAGTGACGAGTATAACATAGCACGTGACAGCTCTCATTTCCCTGTTTGAATGTCAGCATAAGTCACATGTTGCTGAGTACTGAGTACCACACCTTCGCTACACGAAGAAGATGTCACACATTATAATTATCACGTTATCTTCGGCGTCAGTCCGACAGATGTGTCGAATGCTAGCAAGCCAACAATATTTTGCACGTCCCAGTCTTTTGCAACGTTGTACCAGTTGAACTAGGTCTTTGATCAGTCCATCTCGCCATCGCATAAATCTGCGACGCCGTGGCTGTGTACAGACATATGCCCACCAAAACATTGCTCAACGTGTCCATCTGTTGTCAGACATACGTACTGTATGTCCCGCCCGTCCAACGAAAGTTTGCGTGCTATCGTTGCTTCCACAAAATCTCGAAACACAATGTGATGTCCAAATTCTTCGATACGGATCTTATCTCGTTTTGACAATTTTAGTACGCGCCGTTCGATTGCTCTCTGAGAGACTCGGAACTTTTCACATCTGTTGTGCGCATGTTCCACACTTCGAATCGGAAATCATTGCTGGGCTGACCATGACATTCAAAGTTTGGGTTTCTGCCGTGGTGTCTTTTAATCTTTTTGAGTAGTTGGAGTTAACCCAGCTGTTATTTGTCGTCTACAGATTTTGTGGCTGGCATTTATATCTTGGCTTAGTTAGATATATGATGTTACTTCCTGTATGCGCAACCATTTGACGCAGCACAACCGCGTATCGCTTAATGATATACTATTGGAGGATGACAAATACGTCTACCTCGGCCGCCTTCTCAACATCTACCTCGGCCGCCTCGTCAACACCTACCTCGGCCACCTCCTCAACGTCCTACCTCGGCCGCTTCCTCAACATCTACCTCGGCCACCTCCTCAACCTCTACCTCGGCCGCTTCCTCAACATCTACCTCGGCCACCTCCTCAACATCTACCTGGGCAACCTCCTCAACTTCTCCCTTGGCAACCTCCTCAACATCTACCTGGGCCACCTCCTCAACATCTACCTGGGCCACCTCTTCAACATGAACAATAACCCGAAGCCCTAGGTTGCCAGGCGCCGTCGATAAGGCTGGGCCGTCTTCAACTCGATAAAGGCGGCAACAGACGCCACAAGAGCGTCTACCAGCGCTATGCTATGGATGTGAAACCTGGTCTCTGACAAACGCCATGGAGAACCAGCCAAGGACAACTCATGCCTCTCTTAAGCCAGTCTCGTGGGCCTATCATTAAGACAACAGCGCCATATGGGCTTACACAACAGTGACATTCGGGTATTGTCACATGTCAAGGATGTCATCTGTCAGGCCAACAACTCCAAGCACCCCTGGGCTGGCCGTGTAGTCAGAAGGAACGACGAACGCTGGAGCACGCAAGCATTGTGTGGTACCAGCCGGGCAAAGAAAACCCACCTGGTAGACCTCAACCCCCCCCCCCCTTTCCCCACTAAATGACCAGATTCGTTAGAATTGCACAACACTCGCGATCCTAAAACAAACAAATTAGCCACCCACTGGACAACCCGTGCCCGAGATAGAAGTTAGCCATCCACTGGACAACCCGTGCATGAGAGAGAAGTTAGCCATCCAATGGACAACCCGTGCCCGTGACAGAAGTTAGCCATCCACTGGACAACCCGTGCCCGAGAGAGAAGTTAGCCATCCACTGGACAACCCGTGCCCAAGACAGAAGTTAGCCATCCACTGGACAATACTGTAACGCACACCGTTTTGTGGGATAGAGAAATAATGGGAACGCAAAACAAAAACAAAAAAACAAAAAGAAAAACAATAAGCAGCAGGCAAATGAGACGATAGTTCCCAAGAAGTTCAGCATCTCCCTTTTTGTGATTTAGAACAGTCTTTGAGGATTTCCACTGGCCCGGAATGTAAATTGACTCGAGACATTTATTAAACAACTTTCAAAACTCAGCTGCTAGAGTTGTCCTCTTTGGCGTGTGGACGCCATTAGGTATTCTATCACAATAAACGAGTCTAAAAAAAATAGCACTATTGACCATCACCAATAACATGTCTGGACAAGCAACTTCCACTAAGATACCAAGAACTTCAGATAGAATCCTTCTTTCTTTGCCTTCTTTGCGTTCAGGATCTTCTGGACATGCTATATCTTCAGGCCAGTCGCCATGATGAAATCTGTAGTTTTCACCAGGTCAGAGCAGCTGCCCCACAGCTTTCGTTTCAGCTCCGCACCCTCTGGCCAGGTCTGGCATCTCATTTCCCTACAGATTGGGCATTCCTGTAGAATATGCTCAGGGTTCTGGCATCCTGTTCCACATGGGCACTCATCAGTGTGTGAGATCTTCAGTCAGTAAAGATGTTTTAGTAGTCTGCAGTGTCCAATTCTCAGGCGAAATAAGGTAGTTTGTTGATTTCTTTTGAGTTGGTGAATTGGGTCTGGCGTACTGTCTATGTTTCTGTCTTTTCTCCATTGGTGTATATACTGATTTCTGATGATGTTCTTGATTTCTCTGTATGGTACTCGATGATTAAACTGTGCCTTTTTGCTGCCCTATTTTGCCAGAGCATCAGCTCTCTCGTTTCCCGTGATTCCGCAATGGGTGGGTAGCCACTGGAACGCTATTGTTTTTGGTGTAGGTGATTTGATATATGGATGAAGCTGGTTCTCTTGAGCCTATTTTTAACTGGGTGTTTTAGCTTGATATGTATGGGAAGATCAGGCATGCGTAGCATCTTTTCACTATGTATCAGCACTCTTTCCTCTCGTCTAGTATTTAGGGGTCTTATATTTGTGTATGTTTCCATTTTCTGGATTGGTGTGTAGTCTTCATTCCTCCTATTATTATCAGATAGAACCGAAATTCCTCAAGTGCAATCAAATGAAAGCGTTCGAAAAAAAAAGACAATGAACTGATTGATATTTCATCGCGTATGTAATAGGAAAAAAATATAGGAAACAGTGAAGATGATTACAGAACAGTTGTAGCGGACTCCGGCCAAGACGAATTGACGTTCGTTTATTGAAGCCATGTGCTCCACTGCGAGCTGATAAAATTTTGATTGATAGATTTATTTGATGAAAGCTAAAAGTATAAATAATTGTTTGAATTTTTTGCTGTGAAAATCTGGCACGAGTAATTAATATTTTAAGATTTATAAATATAAGAAATTATACAATTAATTATAATCTGTATGGAGTCAATATTGGCAGGGTGAACTGGTGCCTGAATGTAATGGATGAGATTCGTTTTTTGCTGGGAGGGGAGGGGGAGGGAAGGTGGGATGGGAGGTGGATGGGAGGTGAGATGGGAGGTGGGATGGGAGGTGGGATTGTTCAATAGATTGATGGATACATGGATGGATGAATGATTCAGAGATTGGTTGAATGAACAGATGGGTGGATGTCTTCTTCTTCTTCTTCTTTATCTTCTTCTTTTTCTTCATTTTCAGCATTTGACCCGAAAAAGAACGTTTTGAGGCTGTGTCGCAGTCAACAGCGATGCTGCGATATCTGCACTTGTCGGTCAGACACATCTTGTTTCAGCTGGATCTTTTTGGGAACCGGGTTTGCCTTTCCACTGCGATCTCTGTTCTCTTAACCAGACTACTTTAGTGCAGCCTGTTTCCAAGGGCCGATGTTTGGAGGCGTAATATTGTGGGTCAGTTTTGGTGTGATTCATCCTGATGCAAGCAGTCAGCGCCAGTTCATTCTTCTTCTTCTTCTTCTTCTTCTTCTTCTTCTTCTTCTTCTTCTTCTTCTTCTTCGTACGCTGTCAGACGTTAACCTGTATTTTTTTCCAAAAAAGCAGCGGTCATCCTGAGGCTGTCGACACTGCCATAGAGCTTGTCTAGTGTTGCCACTGGTGATGGCCACATGTGCCTTCTCTGATCCTCTTATGTCTGGCAGTTTTGCAGCAAATGTTCAGCGGTCATTTTCCCGGTACCACACGAGCATTCGTCAGTGCCACCTATCTTCAATTTATTGAATAGATGGTACCTCAGTCTATTGTGGCCAGTGCGAAGTCTGAAGACCACGACCTGCTCTCTTCTGTTCAACTGGTAATAGTCATCGTTTTTTTATTTTGAAGCCAGTTTGTTCTGTTTCCCATTTGGTCATGTATCTAGCTCTAATAACCCTTTTTAACTCTTTGTAGGTCACACTAGGGTCTGGTTGTGGTAGTCTTGCACCTTCTTTTGCCAGTCTGTCTGCCTCCTCGTTGCCTTGGATGTTACAGTGGTATGGAACTCACTGTACCACTACTCTTTTTGGTGCGGACTGCTGGCATAGTTGACAGAGTACTGCTCTTAAATCATTAAGTTCAGTATTTTTCTGGCTTTTTAGTGCTGTGACTACGGCCAGGGCATCTGTAAACAGGACTATATGGCTTTCATTTCTTCTGCCTGTCACCATTTCTTCTACTGCAGGATCAGTGCCTCTGCCTCCGCACTTGAGTATTTTCCATTTGCCACTGACAGTTCATTAAATGCTATATCTTCAGCCTTGCGTGGATGGATATATAAATGATAGACTGGATTTGAATTCTAATTGTTTTTGCAGCTCGAAGATCGTACTTACTTCATCTCCCTCATGTCAGGCGTTCCTTCCTGTTCAAACTACTCATGATTATGATGGATAAAAAACTCACCCTGTCTGTGGATTGATAATTGACCAGAGAGTGGTCATCTGATAGGAGGGATTAACGCAAAACGTTTTCCTTTCCAGATCAATGGAACAGCGTCCTCCCGTATGTGATTCAGATAGTATATATACTTATTTTCTTAAGCCCTTTGTGTCTTCAGTAGAGTGTTGGTCAAGCCAGTAGGGCCAGCTCCAAGGCTCAGAAATAAGACATATAAGGAAGGTGGACCAAGTAACAAGACGAGAACGGCCCGCAATCAGACAATAGCCTATGTTCTCGATGACCCGCTGTATCAGATTTGAGTGGGACAATCTCAGCTTCGATGGTTTGGCCTGTAGAATGGAAGAAATACCTTACCGTGGCAGGCATTGGAGTATTAAAACAGCAAGGCTCCAGACCCCATCTATGGACTAGACAGGAACCAGGACAAGGGAGAGAATAGCCTGGTATTCTTTCTGGGAAACATTTCCACTTCAGTGTAGAAGAGGTGAGACAACGTAAGGAGTTATTTTTTGATCAATCACCTGATGTAATGCTTCTAGCTCGGTGAGATTCACGTAAGAGACTGCCTTTTAGGTCTTCGAGGGTTCCCCTGTGTCATGTAGGGTATTTATGAACAAGTTGGCTGTGTCCAGTCCCTGTGCCATGTAGGGTGTTCATGAGCAAGTTGGATGTGTCTAGTCCCTGTGCCATGTGGGTGTTCATGAACAAGTCGGCTGTGTCTAGTCTCTGTGTCATGTAGGGTATTTATGAACAAGTTGGCTGTGTCCAGTCCCTGTGCCATGTAGGGTGTTCATGAGCAAGTTGGCTGTGTCTAGTCCCTGTGCCATGTGGGTGTTCATGAACAAGTCGGCTGTGTCTAGTCTCTGTGTCATGTAAGGGTATTCTATAACAAGTCCGATGTGTCCAGTCCTTGTACCATGTAAGGGTGTTCTATAACCAGTCCGATGTGTCCAGTCCTTGTACCATGTAAGGGTATTCTATAACAAGTCCGATGTGTCCAGTCCTTGTACCATGTAAGGGTGTTCTATAACCAGTCCGATGTGTCCAGTCCTTGTACCATGTAAGGGTGTTCTATAACCAGTCCGATGTGTCCAGTCCTTGTACCATGTAAGGGTGTTCTATAACCAGTCCGATGTGTCCAGTCCTTGTACCATGTAAGGGTGTTCTATAACCAGTCCGATGTGTCCAGTCCTTGTACCATGTAAGGGTGTTCTATAACAAGTCGGCTATGTCTAGTCCCTGTGCCTTGTAAGGGTGTTCTATAACAAGTCGGCTGTGTCTAGTCTCTGTGTCATGTAATGGTGTTCTATAACAAGTCGGCTGTGTCTAGTCTCTGTGTCGAGTAGTGACATTTGTTTGTTTTACTCAGTAAGTCGCCGGTTATCCATTTTTCATTCCAAAACAAAAGAAGCTGTGAGAAAAGAGAAAGAACAAGGCAGCAAAAAGTGAACGGGGAGAGCTGACGAGAAGGGGACGAAGAAGTAGAGGAGGATGAAGAAAGTTAGCAGGATAAAGCAGAAGAGGAAGATCCAGACAGTGAGGACAGCACGATTGGAATAAGTAGTAGACAATGAAAAATAATAATAAAAATAACAATAATAATAATAGTGAAAATAAAAAAATTATTATGATAATACGATAATAATAATAATATTAATAATAACTATGATAATTGGATAATAAAAATAGCTATAATAATTATTATAATAATAAAAAGAAGAAAAAGAAGAAGTATATAAAGAATGGTAATATGAGGAGTTTGAGAATGAGAAATGATATATAAAAAGGAAAGAATAAGAGAGAGCGTGATGTGAAGAAAAACGACAAAAAAGATGAAGAATTGAAATTTGAGATGAAAAAGAAAAAGAATGAAATGAAATCAAATGAAATTGAGCTGCCCAGCGTTTCAAATAACGTAATAAGATGAACAAGCAAAATAAGGAGTGAATTAATGATGAGTGAAGGATTGAATTTCATTACAGACTGATGTGGAAAAAATATTAAATTGTCTAAGAAATTAATGGCAAAGCAGAAATAAGAAAGGAAACAAAAGAAGTTTACTGATAGCGGATTGTTTTGTCTGCATGGCTTGTTGTTTAGACTGCCCTCTGGAGTCTTGTGAAATGCCAGCTTGCACGTTGGCGGATTGGAAAATCTAATGCTTGCCAAATGTGATATTTTTGGCCGTCTTTTAGCTGAAAATCTGCTTCGAAGTCGTGCAATGATTCAATTGAAAGGAACTGCTAATTCTTTGTTATGATTTGAAAATCAAATTAATTATTTATTTAAGAATCCGCTAAACTGGAAAAGACATTAGCGAAATAACACCAGCCAAAACCTGGACTACGCAAATTCTAAGCTTAAATTAGGTTATGACACTTGCCAGCTGGCAACGTGACAAGATATTGTGCCAAGTAAAGCAATCTGTTACGAAAATCGGAGAACAAGCGTTTAACTAAGGAGGAAATTGACTTAAACTGCAGTCGTGTTATAGTCAAGCAAGAAGGATTATTCCCCGATAACGTCTCTATACAAGTTTAGAAGACTGCAATCTGTATACAACACATTTCTTCAACTCCTCGATCTAAAAATAACTATCTGTATCCAATATATTATTGAATGCATTAATTGACCCTGCACCCACTATTTCCCGTGACAATGCATCCAAGTAGTTACCGTCATTCATTTTTCTTAAAACAAAAATTAAGTATTAAACACGGCATTTCAAAACAGAGTATTATAATTCTTCAAAATTGTTAACTGAACGGATATCCAGAAACAGACTATTGTTGGCCTTGTATGTTAGGAACAGATCAGGGACTGCTGAATAATAATGTGTCTTTGTGATATCAATCATTTTCACAAAGCCAATACATCAAAAACAGAGGCAATGAATATAGGTAGAAAGCACACCACACTTGATATTCAGGTAAATGAAACAAAAAATAAGGCAGGTACAAGAAGAGGTAAAAATAAAGCATGGAAAAAATATACAGAGGCAGGTAAATCAAAAGAAACATATTTAAAATATTTGGACAAGCAATCTCAGAAAGCGAATAAAACAGCAAAGATAGACTTCGAAAAGAAACTTGCTCAGAGGATCAAGACTGATAGTAAAAGCTTCTTCTCTTATGTTAGAAATAAACAAAGATCAAAGGACAAAGTAGGCCCTCTCATTGACAGCACAGGAAAAAAAATAAGTGAAAATAGGGAGGCAGCAAATCTACTCAATCACTACTTTATCACAGTGTACAGAAAAAGAGGACTGCTCCAAGATCCCAGAGCCTGTAGATATTTTTCAAAGAGACATGGATACAGCAGGATTATGATCAATCTGTATTACAGAGGAAATGGTTTTTAAAAAATTGGAGGGGTTGAAAGTGGATAAATGTCCAGGTCAAGATGGTATTCATCCAAAATTGCTGTTTGAAATTAGAGACCAACTAGCAAAACCATTGGCTATATTATGTTCTCAATCACTTGCACAAGGCTTTGTTCCACGGGATTGGAAAGATGCGGGAGTGATCCCCTTATTCAAAAAGGGCAAAAAGGCAGATCCAGCAAACTATAGACCTGTGAGCTTAACGAGCATAGTCTGTAAATTGTTAGAGTCAATAATCAAAGAAAACATTGTAATGCATTTAGATAAATTTAATCTAATTAGAAATAGTCAGCATGGGTTTACCAGAGGGAGATCATGCTTAACAAATCTATTAGAATTCATGGAGGAGGTTACCAAAATGTTAGATAATTTTTCTCTTTTGTAGACAGTGTAGGCCTGTTTTTTCTGAATCTTTCCTCATAACTGCAATTCTAGAACCAAACTATGAGATTTGTTGATATTTTTGTATCCTTTCCAGCATCTTTATATCTCCTCTCCGATAACGACTCCACACTTGTACACAGTACTCCAATCTAGGTCTAACTAATGCTTTATATAGTTTGACTATCACTTCCTTCCTCCTATGTTTAATTTTTCTTTTTATCATACCAAACATTGCAAGTGCCTTTTCCACGGCTACCCGGACTTACTCACTCACTTTACCTGTACGATCTATTATAACCTCTAGTTCCCTTTCCTTTTCTATCCTTCTAATATTGTTCTCGCTTCTTCTGTAATTATGTTTCACATTTGATCTACCCAAGTGGATGACATTACATTTATCTACGTTAAACTCCATTTGCCAGCTCGCTGACAATTCTCGGATGTTATCTAAATCCGACCTCAATATATCCACTTCTGCTTTAGATGAGACACTCCTGCATAATCTTGTGTCATCACCGAATTTTGCAATCATGGATCCGATATCAATGTCCAAATCGTTAATAAAATTCAAGAACAAAATTGGTCCCAAAATGAGCCCTTTGGCACTCCACTCTTTACTTCACCCCACTCAGAGTACGCCTTATTTATGCCCACTCTCTGCCTTCTTCCAGTTAACCAATTTCAATCCATTTGGCAACTTTCTCACCTATTCCACGTGATTTTAACTTTCTAAATAATCGTTGATGAGGTACTCTATCAAAGGCCTTAGCAAAATCAAACAAAATAACATCCACTGGCTCACCTTTATCTATCATTTTAGTAACCTCCTCCATGATTTATTTTGTCTGAGATGTGACTGTTCGTATTCTTGGTATCTACTGCTTTCTGGTTTGTATTTCTAGTGCACCTCTGTTTAAAAGTGACATGAGCATTGTTACAAGATGATTTTCATTTTCTAGAAGATTTTGTTAATTTAAATAACCCATCCTTCTCTTCAATAATTTGGAATCCTTTTTGAATCCCAAATATTTCAAAAACAAAAAACTATAAAGCATATTGGTGGGTCTTTCAATGTCTGCGTTAATAGCTTGAGCTGGTCTTTAGTCAGGCTCTGTCACATTTCTAGACTTCAGATGTATAATAGGCTAATATGGTCATTGATCGCTTCTTAACTTGACTTCTGACATTCGAGGTTTATTTACCAGGTAAGCTGTCCGTTAGATTGTCTGGTGGGGATCAATTTTAAAGCCCGTCAAAGCATTCCATCAATCTTTTCTTTTGTTCTTGAAGATTTCTTGTTTCGCTTCTTAATCTTGCTTTTATTGCTCTCTTTTCTTGTTAGTTATGTTCTGACAATTTTCTTATAACACCAAATAACCTTTATACTGCTGCTGTTCTTTGGCTCGTGTAGGTCAGACTATTAATCGCGCTTGTATGTTTATATACATGCTATTTATTATTTCTTTGTTTACCTCAGTAAAGCTTTTCTGTGTTTAGCTTCTGCGGCTGTAGATTTGCTGTGTAGTTAAGTTACGTTTTTGGGTCGTCTTTAAACAATCGTGTTTGAGCTCCACCGTTATGTTGGTGTTATTGATTGCTCACAATGAGCATGGCTTCTCTTTTGTTGGTGTTATTGATTGCTCACAGCATGGCTTCTCTTTTGTTGGTGTTATTGATTGCTCACAGCATGGCTTCTCTTTTGTTGGTGTTATTGATTGCTCAGAATGAACATGGCTTATCTTTTGTTGGTGTTATTGATTGTTCACAGCATGGCTTATCTTTTGTTGGTGTTATTGATTGCTCACGATGAGCATGGCTGTTCTTTTGTTGGTGTTATTGATTGTTCACAGCATGGCTTATCTTTTGTGTTATTGGTTGCTCACAGCGTGGCTTCTCTTTTGTTGGTGTTATTGATTGCTCACCGCATGGCTTCTCTTTTGTTGGTGTTATTTATTGCTCACAGCGTGGCTTCTCTTTTGTTGGTGATATTGTATTTACTCACATCGTGGCTGTTCTTTTGTTGGTGTTTTTGATTGCTCACAGCATGGCTTCTCTTTTGTTGGTGTTATTGATTCCTCGCAATGAGCAGGTCTTGGCCAGAATATTTTGGCTGGCTCTGAGTAACATGTCCAATGAGTCTCTTGTGCCTGACAAAGACGGTCGTCTCCTTTCCCCTTGTCGTAATCATCTCCTTGTGTCGGCGATCTTCCTTACCCAGTATGTTCTCGCACATTGTTTCCACTGTTCGTCAACATTATCCTATATCCCAAATTGTTCAAGTTCTTGACATGTATTGTTCAGTGTAATGTTGTACTCTTTCTTATTATCTCCCTTGAGACATCCCACATTGGAATGACACCTGTGGGCTTTGAGTTGTTCTGTTTTTTTTCGCAGTTTCATCTTTACTTAGAGCAGTGATTCCCAAATAGTTTCCGTCCACGGCACTGTTAGTGTATGAGAATATTCCAGGGTACATCAAATCAAAAAATGGGATCAAGATGCTGCGCAGTGCATGAGCTGCAGTGGTCAGCGACCCATAGCTCACTGCTAGCGTCAGGTCCAGCGAACCAGAACTGCCAAGACCCATCTACACATCCACGCGGTGATCCTGGATAACAGGCTGCAGCAGCGAAGACTGGCTAAAGAGAAGGGATCGAAGAGGGAATGCTAACCCGGTACTCAATAAATGCTTGCTGAAGTCGGATGTGTTTGACCGATAGGTGCAAATATCGCAGTCAAGCTGTAAACTACGACACAACGCATTCCGTTCTCTGGAATACATTCTGCTACTTAAGCCCTTTCAGGGTTTGGTAGCGGAAGATTGAGAACGAACGAAGCCAAGCCAAGCCAAATAAAAAAATAAGCCTACTCAACAGTTGTAGTGCGCAGTTCAAGCGGTGAGATTGGTCAACTGAACAAAATTCATGAAACACATATTACAAATTCAAAAACAGTTTATGTAAAAAGTAAATAAGTACATACCTTAAGCGATCATATAATTGACTAATCTTAGTTAAAGGGACGGTTGAGCCTGTTGTTCCCTGTACATCTTCTAGTGGGACGGGCGAGCCTGTTGTTCCCTGTACATCTTCTGGTGGGACGGGCGAGCCTGTTGTTCCCTGCACATCTTCTGGTGGGACGGGCGAGCCTGTTGTTCCCTGCACATCTTCTGGTGGGACGGGTGAGCCTGTTGTTCCCTGCACATCTTCTAGTGGGACGGGTGAGCCTGTTGTTCCCTGCACATCTTCTAGTGGGACGGGCGAGCCTGTTGTTCCCTGCACATCTTCTCAAATCTTGGAATCAATCTGGACACAGCCACACTCATCTCTTGCTCCACCGATTTTCGCACGAAACTATCTATCCCAGCGACCACCGAAAACCCAGCTTTGCACAAATATGAATTTGCAAAAGGAATTAAGATTTGCAAAGCTCTTTCACACAGCCATATAGCAACGAGTATTCACATAATAATTATATCCAAAAGCTATTAGTTCCATACAGCCTAATTCTATACGCAAACTTGCAAGGTGCTAACAAAGAATTGCTTGGTTAGAGAAAAAAAGTAGCTTTTTGTTGTTTCCATTTTCTTTAACTCATTAGTTAAATAGTGGCGATGTTTACCAACCATCTTTCTATAACTGGTTTCTAAGTGATATTTTTTTACTTAGAGCCATGCACTCTGGTGCAAAAACTTTCATACACAGCACACACTGCGGTCTCTCTTCGCCGTTTACATGTGTCGATATTAGACTACACACTGCGGTCTCTCTTCACCGTTGACATGTATCGATGTAAAGTCAAAATCCAAATAACTGTCGTATTTACGACATTTCCGCTTCTTGACACCAACGCCATTAGTTGATGGAGCATCCTCTTTATTTTCACACATACATTGCTTATTATTAATGTTCAATAAAAACATTTCTATTTCTAAGAAGTGTTCTTCTTCTTCTTCTTCTTCTTCTTCTTCTTCTTCTTCTTCTTCTTCTTCTTCTTCGTACGCTGTCAGACGTCAATTTGTATTTGTTCGAAGAAACCAGCTGTCATCCTGAGGCTGTCGACACTGCCATAGAGCTTGTCTAGTGTTGCCACTGGTGATGGCCACATGTGCTTTCTCTGGTCCTCGTACGTCGGGCAATTTTGCAGCAGATGTTCAGCGGTCATTTTCCCTGTACCACAGGTGCATTCGTCAGTGCCACCTATCTTCAGTTTATTGAATAGGTGGCACATCAGCCTGTTGTGGCCTGTGCGGAGTCTGAAGACCACGACCTGCTCTCTTCTATTCAACTGGTAATAGGCATCATTTTTTGTGTAGCCAGTATGTTCTGTTTCCCATTTGGCCATGTACCTGGCCTTAATAAACCTTTAGGACTCTTTGTAGGTCACACTAGAATCTGCTTGTGGTAGTCTTGCACCTTCTTTTGCCAGTCTATCTGCCTCCTCGTTGCCTTGAATGTTACAGTTGGATGGAACCCACTGTACCACGACTCTTTTTGGTGCGGACAGATGGCATAGTTGACAGAATACTGCTCTTAGATTATTAAGTTAAGTATTTTTATGGCTTTTAGTGCTGTGACTACGGCCAGGGCATCTGCAAACATAACTATCTGGCTTTCATTGCTTTCGCCTGTCAGCATTGCTTTTACTGCAGCCTTCAGTGCCTCTGCCTCCGCTCTGAAATTCTTGAGTATTTTCCAGTTCCCACTGACATTGTTATTTTTCTATAAGAAGAGTTCAAAACATGACATTCGCAATGACAGCTATTTAAATGCAAACAACATGTACAGAGAAAGTCCGATGAACAACTAGCTAGAACAGTTCGTCAAGTCACTATACTTACATTGAAGCACCGAACTGTTTACCTCCAATCTTCAGCACCGCCCTAGTGTACCGACCCATCCACCTCCACGATCGTTCCCTATAATCCGTACCCATACCAAATACAAAGCTACATCAGGCTTTTGATCTCAGAGACTGGCTGACGGTTAGAATATTTGTCGTTGACTCAGGTTCTGATTATCAAAGACGCCGACCTACACTGTCTTTGAATATCTGAATTGGTTCTGAACACGTGTTCAACTGACACGATCAAAGATTTTAAGAAACGATCTGGGTAAACGTTATTTCAGTGAAAATATTGTCACCCCTGTAAACCATCAACGGCACCCTCAGGGCTTCGAGACACACAGTTTATGAACCACTGACCTGGACCATCCTTGGATATGACCTTTGGCTGACTTTATTTAACATTAGACGAGTGACCTAGATATCAGCTTAGATATGACTTGTGTTACAAGGCTGACTGCATAAATGGGTTGTTATTATAATCATTATCATCATTTTATCACTAGCTACATCACCAGCACCATCACTAGCACCATCACCATCACCAGCATCAGCACCATTATCACAAGCATCATTGCCATTTCCAGCACCATGATCAGCACCATCACCAGCAACATCATCATCACCATCCTCATCGCCAGCACCATCGTTATCAGTGTATATGTGTGTGTCTATGTGTAGGTGACAATGGGATGTGCCTAAGTGGGTGAGTGTGTGTGTGCGTGCGATTGGGTCCGTGCATGCGTACGAGTGCTAGTGAGCGTGCAAACGGGCGGGCATGCGTGTATATGTACATGCATGTGTGTATGTACATATGCAGGTATGTATGTGTGTATGTACGTACATATGTAGGTATGTATGTGTGTAAGTATGCGTTTATGTATATATGTATGTATGCGGGTATGTATGCGTGTATGTATGCGGGTATATATGCAAGTATGGTGTATGTATGTAGGCGGGTATGTATGCGTGTATGTATACGGGTATGTATGCACGTATGGTGTATGTATGTATGCAGGTATGAATGCGGGTATGTTTGCGTGTATATGCGCGTGCATGTATGCGTGCACGTATGCGTGTATGTATCCGTGTACGTATCTGTGTATGTGTGTGGGTTTGTCATTCATGGATTTTGTCTTCCCACGAGAAGTGCCCATACCAAGTCAGCTGTCGTCTTTTGATCGTCGCGAGGAGGTCGTGCTACGGTCCACTTGCATTCCCCATTCAACGTCGTACTTCATCATTTGAGAATGATATAGACTAATAATTAAACAATGAAATATCTACAATTGTTGTTAGTTTACAATGGGACAGAGAATGTTGACAATTTATCCGATTTTAGCCAATGTAACAGATTTTAGCCAATGAAACAGATTTTAGCCAATGTAACAGATTTTAGCCAAACTAACAGATTTTAGCAATTTAACCGATTTAGTCAATTTAACAGATTTTAACCAATTTAAACGATATAAGCCAAGCTAGTCGATGTTAACCTATTTAACCGATATTAGCCAATTAACAGCTATTAGACAAGTTAGCCGATTTTAGCATATTTAACCGATATTAACACATTTAACCAATTGTAGTCGATGTTAGCATATTAACTGATATTAGCCAGTTTAACCGATTTTAGTCAATTTAACCGATTTTAGCCAATTTAACCGATATTTCAAGCTAAAATACCTAACTTCTGTTGCGAAAATCGGAGTCTAAGGTTTGGCGGGAAGGGAGGGCAGATGCTTGAGGGTCAACAAACTACAAGACGTCTAACGTAAAGATATTCCCGCCTACTTCAGCAACTTTCAAGACGAACACGCCCCTGAGATGAAGTCTTGGTAGTTGGGGCAATATCAAACAATCATACAAGAGTCATAATTGTATTGTTAATTTTTTTTTTCTATCGTCTTATTTCTCTAATCCCCAAGGTGGTGTGCGTTGCACTGCGGTTTTTATTTTGCGCATGATAGCCCAGTGCATCCGACTTCAGCATTCATTTTGTGTAAAGGTCTGCTTCCCCGGGGTAACAGCCGGTGCTGTGATGAGGAGCGAACCCAGCACCTTCTGGTTGTGAGCCGTGTCACTTAACCACTAGCTCCTGACGTCCTCCGAGTCATTATTGATAGCCGAGGAAAGGACACCAGATCTACACATAATCCTGGTTATAGAATTATGCTTCATAATTATAACACGCAAGCACGGCCTTTGGCGTATGACATCAGTCAGACGTGACCTATAACCTCTGACAGTTGACAGCCAGTCACTGGCGAGTCTTGGGTCACAATGTCACGTTCGTCATTGCAACTGATAAATAAGTTCTCTTCTGAGATTTTACCACAAGTCCATGGTCCGCACGAGCATCGTGTTGTGAGTTTTGAGTGTCATATGATGTTCTGAGGGTCAGATGATGTTCTGAGTGTCAGATGATGTTCTGAGTGGCAGTTGATGTTCTGAGGGTCCGATGATGATCTGAGTGGCAGATGATGTTCTGAGTGTCAGATGATGTTCTGAGTGTCAGATGATGTTCTGAGTGTCAGATGATGTTCTGAGTGTCAGATGATGTTCTGAGTGTCAGATGATGTTCTGAGTGTCAGATGATGTTCTGAGGGTCAGATGATGTTCTGAGTGTCAGATGATGTTCTGAGTGTCAGATGATGTTCTGAGTGTCAGATGATGTTCTGAGTGTCAGATGATGTTCTGAGTGCCAGATGATGTTCTGAGTGTCAGGTGATGTTCTGAGTGTCAGATGATGTTCTGAGTGTCAGGTGATGTTCTGAGTGTCAGATGATGTTCTGAGTGTCAGATGATGTTCTGAGTGTCAGATGATGTTCTGAGTGTCAGATGATGTTCTGAGTGCCAGATGATGTTCTGAGTGTCAGATGATGTTCTGAGTGCCAGATGATGTTCTGAGTGTCAGATGATGTTCTGAGTGTCAGATGATGTTCTGAGTGTCAGATGATGTTCTGAGTGTCAGATGATGTTCTGAGTGCCAGATGATGTTCTGAGTGTCAGATGATGTTCTGAGTGTCAGGTGATGTTCTGAGTGTCAGATGATGTTCTGAGTGTCAGATGATGTTCTGAGTGCCAGATGATGTTTTGAGTGTCAGATGATGTTCTGAGTGTCAGATGATGTTCTGAGTGTCAGATGATGTTCTGAGTGTCAGATGATGTTCTGAGTGTCAGATGATGTTCTGAGTGTCAGATGATGTTTTGAGTGTCAGATGATGTTCTGAGTGCCAGATGATGTTTTGAGTGTCAGATGATGTTCTGAGTGTCAGATGATGTTCTGAGGGTTCAATGATGTTCTGAGGGTCCGATGATGTTCTGAGTGTCAGATGATGTTCTGAGTGTCAGATGATGTTCTGAGTGTCAGATGATGTTCTGAGTGTCAGATGATGTTCTGAGGGTTCAATGATGTTCTGAGGGTCCGATGATGTTCTGAGTGTCAGATGATGTTCTGAGTGTCAGATGATGTTCTGAGTGCCAGATGATGTTTTGAGTGTCAGATGATGTTCTGAGTGTCAGATGATGTTCTGAGTGTCAGATGATGTTCTGAGTGTCAGATGATGTTCTGAGGGTTCAATGATGTTCTGAGGGTCCGATGATGTTCTGAGTGTCAGATGATGTTCTGAGTGTCAGATGATGTTCTGAGTGTCAGATGATGTTCTGAGTGTCAGATGATGTTCTGAGGGTTCAATGATGTTCTGAGGGTCCGATGATGTTCTGAGTGTCAGATGATGTTCTGAGTGTCAGATGATGTTCTGAGGGTTCAATGATGTTCTGATGGTCCGATGATGTTCTGAGTGTCAGATGATGTTACAGACACTATCTAACATACTTGGTTTCTGTTTCTTTATTTTCATTCCTATACGAAATTGTCGTTTCTTTTCAATGTTGGCAAACATTTAACGAACATTCTTTCGGTGCTGGAGTGCTGGCTGTGTATCATCCATCTTCTTAATCTTTGACCCGTGGTTTAAAAACGGGCAAAGTGGGCAGTAATATATGGGCAATAAAATACGAATTCAACCTTACTTGTTATGATGCTAAAGAAGAAGAAGAAGAAGAAGAAGAAGAAGAAGAAGAAGAAAAAGAAGAAGACAAGAAAATAAGGAAAAAGAAGAGGAAGAATAAGAAGATGTAAAAGAAGAAGAAGAAGAAGACGTTGAAAGAGAATAAGAAGAAGAAGAAGAAGAAGAAGAAAAAGAAGAATAAAATGAAAGAGAAAAAGAAAAAGAACAAGAAGAAAAAATAGGATAAAAATAAAAAGAAGAACAGCAAGACAAAGAAAAGGAAAAAAAATAAGAAGAAGAAGAGGAAACAAAGGTATCCTGACACTCAGTACGATTATGGCATGTGATAATGTAGAGTCTTCTACCTTAATGGGGTGCTAGCATAAAAATACAATACAAATAATTTGATAAAGAAAATAGCACTTCAAGAAGTGCATAAAGTGCTTCAACCACTAACACAGAGAACAATTGTAGATGTGTCTATGTCCTCTCGCAGGTGTACGACACGACGAAGATCGATTCTATGACAAACAAAGAACATTGGATATAAAGAATGATTGATCTGTCTTGTTAGGTTGTTATCTGGTAGTTAACGGTTGGTAGTGTCCATTATTCATGTATAGAACAGTCGCAAAGGAAACGTGAGTGGTCCTTCAGGACTCAGGTGGTTACAGGACATTGGCAATGATAAAATACCAATAAGGGAATTGAGTGAGGCTAAGGAGACAGTGAGAGGGAAAGCAGAGACACGGACATGGCTGTTGAGGCAGGGAGTTGGAGGTGAAAAGAGAAACGTAGTCTGAGAGGTAAGTTAAGAGAGAAAGGCTGAGAGAGAGTAATAGAATGGGAGAGAGGAAGCGCGAGGCATGAGGAGAGACGCAGAGGGAGGGAACACGGTAGAGGAGATAGAGACAGAGAGATATGCATGAAAGAGAAGGAGACAGAAAGACGGTGCAAGATATATATATTTAGATAGAGGGAAATGCGGAGAGACAGAGAGTGAGCAACGCAAAGAAGGAGCAAGACAGAAAATATGTATGGAAATATGCAGAGAGAGAAAGAGAGAGAGACAAACACATTAAGATACAGAGAGAATGGCAGAGATAGGTATAGCCAATGAGAAATTCAAAGAGAGAGAGAGAGAGAGAGAGAGAGAGAGAGAGAGAATGAGTCACGTAGTGAACGTGCAAGACGTATATGTGTATGCACAGACAGAGAGAAATGCAGAGAGAGAGACACAGGGAGAGAATGAGAGAACGACAAAGACAGATAAAGACAGAGAAATGCAGGGGGAGAGAGACAGGCAGTGAGACACATAGATAGGGAGCAAGACAGATAGATCACGTATATGCGAGGCGTGTTCAAATGAAAACGGACCTAACTGCACCAAGTGAACATACATACATGATGATATCACTTCTGGTGTAAACAGCACATACCAACTGTCAAGTTTGCCAAATTTTGTTATCATCCGATTCATAGTTTCCTCAGCAAACCGTTGAAAACATGGCGGGTATGATACGGAATACGTCCAGAGTTGATCAGCGAGCGGTGATTCGGTTTCTAACAGCTGAAGGATATCGACCAGTTGACATTCCTCGCAGAATGCAGGCAGTGTATGGCGACAAAAGTGGGGTCGAAGACAACAGTGAAGAACTGGATAACGATGTTTAAAGAAAGACGTGAGTTAACGAAAGATCTTCCCAGACCAGATCAGTCGCATACTGTTGCGTTAACTCACGTCCTTTTTTAAACATCATTGTCCAACTGTTGTCTTTGCCTCACTGCCAGCATTCTGAGATGAATTTCAACTGGTCGACATCCTTCAGCTGTTAGAAACCGAATCACCGCTCGTTAATCAACTCTGGACACATTCCGTAACCCCGCCGCCATGTTTTAAACGGTCTGCTGGGGAAACTATGAGTCGGAGGGTAATTACATTTTGCAAGCTTGACGGTTGGTATGCGCTGTTTACACCAGAAGGGCGTCATCGTGAGCATCCTATGTATGTTCACCCCGATGCAGTTTGGTCCGGTTTCATTTGAACACGCCTCGTATGTATGTATGCACAAATATAGACAGAAGGAGATAGAGATGTAGAGACAAAGGGTGAAACGCAAAGAAGGACAGAGAGTTGATGTTATTGTCACTCATACTTGAGTTAGCTATACTTGTTGACTTTATTGGGTGCCGGGTTACAGTGGCTCTGCTCATCTCCCAATGCGTACTTGACAAAGTGGACCATGGTCCTGTTGGCTTTATTGCAATGCGCGTCAGTAAGTTCACTACAGTGGGAATCATAGTGTCGATCCCGCCCACGTTATCCAGACTGCCATGACACTGTGTTTCCAAGGAAAACTGTTTGGAAGTGAGATGTTGATCAATATGTGTTACCTGACTAACTATCACAGCGTAATCAGTTGATTAGCTTAAAGTTAGTCTGATTTCCCCGACTGACAGAGAGCGAATGACAGAAGGGGAGTGTTCACAGACTAAATATTGTAACTTGTTCTCATCTTGATCAAGAGTTTGATGTGTCTGCTACAGATAAGACTTGACTGTTCGATGTGTCTGCTACAGATAAGACTTGAGTGTTATGTGTGTCTGCTATATCAGACGAGCGTTATATGTGTCTGCTATATCAGACTTGAGTGTTCTATGTGTATGTTATATCAGACTTGAGTGTTCTGTGTGTCTGGTATATCAGACTTGAGTGTTCTATGTGTCTGTTATATCAGACTTGAGTGTTCTATGTGTCTGCTACAGTAGATAAGACTTGAATGATCTATGTGTCTGGTATATCAGACTTGAGTGTTCTATGTGTCTGCTACAGTAGATAAGACTTGAATGATCTATGTGTCTGCTACAGTAGATAAGACTTGAATGATCTATGTGCCTGGTATATCAGACTTGAGTGTTCTATGTGTCTGCTACAGTAGATAAGACTTGAATGATCTATGTGTCTGCTACAGTAGATAAGACTTGAGTGATCTATGTGTCTGCTACAGTAGATAAGACTTGAATGATCTACGTGTCTGCTACAGTAGATAAGACTTGAATGATCTATGTGTCTGCTACAGTAGATAAGACTTGAATGATCTATGTGTCTGCTACAGTAGATAAGACTTGAATGATCTATGTGTCTGCTACAGTAGATAAGACTTGCGTGATCTATGTGTCTGCTACAGTAGATAAGACTTGAGTGTTCTATGTGTCTGCTACAGTAGATAAGACTTGAGTGTTCTATGTGTCTGTTATATCAGACTTGAGTGTTCTATGTGTCTGCTACAGTAGATAAGACTTGAGTGTTCTATGTGTCTGCTACAGTAGATAAGACTTGAGTGTTCTATGTGTCTGTTATATCAGACTTGAGTGTTCTATGTGTCTGCTACAGTAGATAAGACTTGAGTGTTCTATGTGTCTGCTACAGTAGATAAGACTTGAGTGATCTATGTGTCTGTTATATCAGACTTGAGTGTTCTATGTGTCTGTTATATCAGACTTGAGTGTTCTATGTGTCTGCTACAGTAGATAAGACTTGAGTGATCTATGTGTCTGCTACAGTAGATAAGACTTGAGTGATCTATGTGTCTGCTACAGTAGATAAGACTTGAATGATCTATGTGCTTGTTGTTGTGATCTGAGCTAACGAAATATCATTTACAGTTTGAAGTAAAACGAACGGTTTTCTTTGGTAGCCAAAAAAATAATGTCTCAGTTTGACTAAGTAAGTGGTCCAGGTACGTGGACAAGCTCCATAGATAAGGTACGTAGACAAGGTCCGTAGATAAGGTACGTGGACAAGGTCCGTGGATAAGGTACGTGGATAAGGTACGTAGACAAGGTCCGTGGATAAGATCCGTGGATAAGGTACGTGGATAAGGTAAGTGGACAAGGTCCGTGGATAAGGTCCTTGGACAAGATCCGTGGACAAGGTTCGTGGATAAGGTACGTGGACTATGTACATCAGTGATTGATCCTGGGCACAAGACAGACAAGAATACTTGTTTCAGCCTTAAGTATTAATGACTGGAAATCATTCAAAGTAAATAGAGATACACCTCTGTTCTTGTGTGCGTGTCTGTTTGTGTCCGTGGGTGTGTATGTGTATGTATGTATGCAGCCTTGTGGCCATAAATTAAGTATCTTCTTGTTTTTGTCATGGTGCGATCAATGAGCCGTTGCCTGTATTTGTTATTAATCAACTTTTAACCTTCACTGCCGCTACTAGTACACACACATAATGCTTATTACTAGTTGAACAGAAAAGAGCGGGTGGAAGTCTTTATACTCCACACAGGCCCCAATCTATTCAAGGCTAGTCAACTGTTTCATAAATGGCCTCCACTTTTATAACTATCGTGAGGGTAAATTTTCTTTACCGCCCCTTGAAATCTAAATTGAATAACATTTCGTGATCGTCCACTGAGTCTGTGAATTTTGGATATTTTTATTATATCTTGTCCCCTCATCCAATTAGTGACTTGCATACCCGTATTTGGGTTTTCGTGGTAGTAACAATTCTCCCCCGATTAAATGGTCGTTGCAGGCTGTTTAGTGTCAGCAGGGACTGTGAGATTCGTTAGCACGACTAACATCATTCTCTGCAGGCGCTGTTGATGGTCCTTCAACGTGTTTGCATAGTGGTCTGAGTCGTTTATGAGTGGGGGCCACTGTTTCCTTTCCTGAACGCTGTGACGGGCAACTAGGGACGGTTGGGATTAAAGTTGATGACTTACACGAGTAAACATTATTGCCTAAAACACCACACTGCAGACAAATTTTATTCAGAAGCGGTGGCCAGATAAGGGCCAGTGTCGCGCCGTGAGAGGGTAGTGTGAGGGACGAATAACAATGCGGTCTAACAGGCGCACAACATAATCTAATCATAGTTCTGCCGTACACCGACACCCACACACCCAGCCACAGAGCCACCCACCCATCCACTCACACATCTATCCACAAATCCATCCACACATCCACCCACACATCCACTCACACATCCATCCACCTACACATCCATCCACACATCCACCCACACATCCATCCACACATCCACTCATCCATCCACCCACACATCCACCCACACATTCATCCACACATCCATCCACACATCCATCCACACATCCATCCACCCACACATCCATCCACACATCCATCCACCTACACATCCACCCACACATTCATCCACACATCCATCAACACACAGAGCCACACACACATCCATCCACCCACAGAGCCACACACACATCCACTCACACATCCACTCACACACCCACTCACACATCCACTCGTACATCCACTCACACATCCACCCACACATCCATCCGCACATCCACTCACACATCCACCTACATATCCACTCACACATGCACTCACACATCCACACACAGAGACACCCACACATCCACTCACACATCCACTCACACATCCACACACAGAGACACCCACACATCCATTCACACATCCACCTACACATGCTATTACATATCCACACATGCATCCACACACGTATCCACTCAACATCCACTCACACACAGAGACACCCACACATCCATTCACACATCCACCTACACATGCAATTACACATCCACACATGCATCCACACACGCATCCACTCAACATCCACTCACACATCCCCTAACACATCCACTCACACATCCACTCACACATGCACTTACACATCCACTCACACATCCACTCACACGTCCACTCACACATGCACTCACACATCCACACACAGAGCCTCCCAAACATCCACCTAAAATGCACTTCCACATCCACACACGCATCCACACACGCATCCACTCACAACTCTACGCATACATCCACCTACACATCCGCCTACACATCCACTCCCACATCCACCTACACATCCACTCGCATATGCACTCACACATCCACTCACAGAGCCACTCACACATCCACTCGTACATCCACTCAAACATCCACTCACACATCCACCCACACATCCATCCGCACATCCACTCACACATCCACTCACACATCCACACACAGAGCCACTCACACATCCACTCACACATCCACTCCCACATCCACCTACACATCCACTCACATATGCACTCACACATCCACACAGAGAGCCACCCCCACATCCACTCACACATCCACTCGTACATCCACTCAAACATCCACTCACACATCCACCCACACATCCATCCGCACATCCACTCACACATCCCCTCACACATCCACACACAGAGCCACTCACACATCCACTCACACATCCACTCACACATCCACTCACACATCCACTCACACATCCACTCACACGTACACTCACACATCCACACACAGAGACACCACACATCCATTCACACATCCACCTACACATGCAATTACATATCCACACATGCATCCACACACGCATCCACTCAACATCCACTCACACATCCCCTCACACATCCACTCACACATCCACTCACACATCCACTCACACATGCACTCACACATCCACTCACACATCCACTCACACGTCCACTCACACATGCACTCACACATCCACACACAGAGCCTCCCACACATCCACCTAAAATGCACTTCCACATCCACACACGCATCCACACACGCATCCACTCACAACTCTACGCATACATCCACCTACACATCCGCCTACACATCCACTCCCACATCCACCTACACATCCACTCGCATATGCACTCACACATCCACTCACAGAGCCACTCACACATCCACTCGTACATCCACTCAAACATCCACTCACACATCCACCCACACATCCATCCGCACATCCACTCACACATCCACTCACACATCCACACACAGAGCCACTCACACATCCACTCACACATCCACTCACACATCCACTCACATATGCACTCACACATCCACACACAGAGCCACCCCCACATCCACTCACACATCCACTCCTACATCCACTCAAACATCCACTCACACATCCACCCACACATCCATCCGCACATCCACTCACACATCCACTCACACATCCACACACAGAGCCACTCACACATCCACTCACACATCCACTCACACATCCACTCACACATCCACTCACACATCCACTCACACGTACACTCACACATCCACACACAGAGACACCACACATCCATTCACATATCCACCTGCACATGCAATTACACATCCACACATGCATCCACACACGCATCCACTGACACATCATCACATACATCCGCTTTCACATCCACTCACACTTCCACTCACACTTCCACTAACAGAGACACCAATACATCCACTCACACATCCATTCACACATCCACACACAGAGCCCCCCCCCCACCCATCCACTTACACATGCACTTACACATCCACACACGCATTCCCCAAACACATCCACTCCCACATCCACTCAAACATCCACTCTCAAATCCACTCGCACATTCATCCACACATCCATCCACACATCCATCCACACACACATCCATCCACACATTCATCCACACATCCATCCACCCACACATCCATCCACACATCCATCCACCTACACATCCACCCACACATCCATCCACACATCCATCCACACATCCATCCACCCACAGAGCCACACACACATCCACTCACACATCCACTCACACATCCACTCACACATCCACTCACACATCCACTCGTACATCCACTCACACACCCACTCACACATCCACCCACACATCCATCCGCACATCCATTCACACATCCACACACAGAGCCCCCCCCCACCCATCCACTTACACATGCACTTACACATCCACATACGCATTCCCCAAACACATCCACTCCCACATCCACTCAAACATCCACTCCCAAATCCACTCGCACATTCACTCACACATCCACCCACATATCCATCCGCACATCCACTCACACATCCACTCACACATCCACCTACACATCCACTCACACATCCACTCACACATCCACCTACACATCCACTCACACATGCACACACAGAGCCACCCACACATCCACTCACAAATCCACACACAGAGCCACTCACACATCCACTCACACATCCACTCACACATCAACCCACACATCCACCTACACATCTACTCACACATCCACCCACACATCCACCAATACATCCATCAACACATCAACCCCCACATCCCCCTCCAGATCCACCCACACATCCCTCCACACATCCACCCACACATCCACCCACATATCCACCCACACATCCCTCCACACATCCACCAACACATTCACCCACACATCCACCAACACATCCCTCCACACATCCACACACAGAGCCACCCCCACATCCACTCACACATCCACTCGGACATCCACTCAAACATCCACTCACACATCCACCCACACATCCATCCGCACATCCACTCACACATCCACTCACACATCCACACACAGAGCCACTCACACATCCACTCACACATCCACTCACACATCCACTCACACATCCACTCACACATCCACTCACACGTACACTCACACATCCACACACAGAGACACCACACATCCATTCACACATCCACCTACACATGCAATTACATATCCACACATGCATCCACACACGCATCCACTCAACATCCACTCACACATCCCCTCACACATCCACTCACACATCCACTCACACATCCACTCACACATGCACTCACACATCCACTCACACATCGACTCACACGTCCACTCACACATGCACTCACACATCCACACACAGAGCCTCCCACACATCCACCTAAAATGCCCTTCCACATCCACACACGCATCCACACACGCATCCACTCACAACTCTACGCATACATCCACCTACACATCCGCCTACACATCCACTCCCACATCCACCTACACATCCACTCGCATATGCACTCACACATCCACTCACAGAGCCACTCACACATCCACTCGTACATCCACTCAAACATCCACTCACACATCCACCCACACATCCATCCGCACATCCACTCACACATCCACTCACACATCCACACACAGAGCCACTCACACATCCACTCACACATCCACTCACACATCCACTCACATATGCACTCACACATCCACACACAGAGCCACCCCCACATCCACTCACACATCCACTCCTACATCCACTCAAACATCCACTCACACATCCACCCACACATCCATCCGCACATCCACTCACACATCCACTCACACATCCACACACAGAGCCACTCACACATCCACTCACACATCCACTCACACATCCACTCACACATCCACTCACACATCCACTCACACGTACACTCACACATCCACACACAGAGACACCACACATCCATTCACATATCCACCTGCACATGCAATTACACATCCACACATGCATCCACACACGCATCCACTGACACATCATCACATACATCCGCTTTCACATCCACTCACACTTCCACTCACACTTCCACTAACAGAGACACCAATACATCCACTCACACATCCATTCACACATCCACACACAGAGCCCCCCCCCCACCCATCCACTTACACATGCACTTACACATCCACACACGCATTCCCCAAACACATCCACTCCCACATCCACTCAAACATCCACTCTCAAATCCACTCGCACATTCATCCACACATCCATCCACACATCCATCCACACACACATCCATCCACACATTCATCCACACATCCATCCACCCACACATCCATCCACACATCCATCCACCTACACATCCACCCACACATCCATCCACACATCCATCCACACATCCATCCACCCACAGAGCCACACACACATCCACTCACACATCCACTCACACATCCACTCACACATCCACTCACACATCCACTCGTACATCCACTCACACACCCACTCACACATCCACCCACACATCCATCCGCACATCCATTCACACATCCACACACAGAGCCCCCCCCACCCATCCACTTACACATGCACTTACACATCCACATACGCATTCCCCAAACACATCCACTCCCACATCCACTCAAACATCCACTCCCAAATCCACTCGCACATTCACTCACACATCCACCCACATATCCATCCGCACATCCACTCACACATCCACTCACACATCCACCTACACATCCACTCACACATCCACTCACACATCCACCTACACATCCACTCACACATGCACACACAGAGCCACCCACACATCCACTCACAAATCCACACACAGAGCCACTCACACATCCACTCACACATCCACTCACACATCAACCCACACATCCACCTACACATCTACTCACACATCCACCCACACATCCACCAATACATCCATCAACACATCAACCCCCACATCCCCCTCCAGATCCACCCACACATCCCTCCACACATCCACCCACACATCCACCCACATATCCACCCACACATCCCTCCACACATCCACCAACACATTCACCCACACATCCACCAACACATCCCTCCACACATCCACACACAGAGCCACCCCCACATCCACTCACACATCCACTCGGACATCCACTCAAACATCCACTCACACATCCACCCACACATCCATCCGCACATCCACTCACACATCCACTCACACATCCACACACAGAGCCACTCACACATCCACTCACACATCCACTCACACATCCACTCACACATCCACTCACACATCCACTCACACGTACACTCACACATCCACACACAGAGACACCACACATCCATTCACACATCCACCTACACATGCAATTACATATCCACACATGCATCCACACACGCATCCACTCAACATCCACTCACACATCCCCTCACACATCCACTCACACATCCACTCACACATCCACTCACACATGCACTCACACATCCACTCACACATCGACTCACACGTCCACTCACACATGCACTCACACATCCACACACAGAGCCTCCCACACATCCACCTAAAATGCCCTTCCACATCCACACACGCATCCACACACGCATCCACTCACAACTCTACGCATACATCCACCTACACATCCGCCTACACATCCACTCCCACATCCACCTACACATCCACTCGCATATGCACTCACACATCCACTCACAGAGCCACTCACACATCCACTCGTACATCCACTCAAACATCCACTCACACATCCACCCACACATCCATCCGCACATCCACTCACACATCCACTCACACATCCACACACAGAGCCACTCACACATCCACTCACACATCCACTCACACATCCACTCACATATGCACTCACACATCCACACACAGAGCCACCCCCACATCCACTCACACATCCACTCGTACATCCACTCAAACATCCACTCACACATCCACCCACACATCCATCCGCACATCCACTCACACATCCACTCACACATCCACACACAGAGCCACTCACACATCCACTCACACATCCACTCACACATCCACTCACACATCCACTCACACGTCCACTCACACGTACACTCACACATCCACACACAGAGACACCACACATCCATTCACATATCCACCTGCACATGCAATTACACATCCACACATGCATCCACACACGCATCCACTGACACATCATCACATACATCCGCTTTCACATCCACTCACACTTCCACTCACACTTCCACTAACAGAGACACCAATACATCCACTCACACATCCATTCACACATCCACACACAGAGCCCCCCCCCCACCCATCCACTTACACATGCACTTACACATCCACACACGCATTCCCCAAACACATCCACTCCCACATCCACTCAAACATCCACTCTCAAATCCACTCGCACATTCATCCACACATCCATCCACACATCCATCCACACACACATCCATCCACACATTCATCCACACATCCATCCACCCACACATCCATCCACACATCCATCCACCTACACATCCACCCACACATCCATCCACACATCCATCCACCCACAGAGCCACACACACATCCACTCACACATCCACTCACACATCCACTCACACATCCACTCACACATCCACTCGTACATCCACTCACACACCCACTCACACATCCACCCACACATCCATCCGCACATCCATTCACACATCCACACACAGAGCCCCCCCCCACCCATCCACTTACACATGCACTTACACATCCACATACGCATTCCCCAAACACATCCACTCCCACATCCACTCAAACATCCACTCCCAAATCCACTCGCACATTCACTCACACATCCACCCACATATCCATCCGCACATCCACTCACACATCCACTCACACATCCACCTACACATCCACTCACACATCCACTCACACATCCACCTACACATCCACTCACACATGCACACACAGAGCCACCCACACATCCACTCACAAATCCACACACAGAGCCACTCACACATCCACTCACACATCCACTCACACATCAACCCACACATCCACCTACACATCTACTCACACATCCACCCACACATCCACCAACACATCCATCAACACATCAACCCCCACATCCCCCTCCAGATCCACCCACACATCCCTCCACACATCCACCCACACATCCACCCACATATCCACCCACACATCCCTCCACACATCCACCAACACATTCACCCACACATCCACCAACACATCCCTCCACACATCCACGCACACATCCACCCACACATCCACCCACACATCCCTCCACACATCCACCCACACATTCACTCACACATCCACCCACACATCCACCCACACATCCATCCATCTACACATCCACCCACACATGCATCCACACATCCACCCACACATCCATCCACACATCCACCTACACATCCACATACACATACACCTTCACATCCACTCACACATCCACACACACATCCACTCACAAATCCACACACAGAGCCACCCACACATCCACTCACACATCCACTCACACATCAACCCACACATCCACCTACACATCTACTCACACATCCACCCACACATCCACCAACACATCCATCAACACATCAACCCCCACATCCCCCTCCAGATCCACCCACACATCCCTCCACACATCCACCCACACATCCACCCACATATCCACCCACACATCCCTCCACACATCCACCAACACATTCACCCACACATCCACCAACACATCCCTCCACACATCCACGCACACATCCACCCACACATCCACCCACACATCCCTCCACACATCCACCCACACATTCACTCACACATCCACCCACACATCCACCCACACATCCATCCATCTACACATCCACCCACACATGCATCCACACATCCACCCACACATCCATCCACACATCCACCTACACATCCACATACACATACACCTTCACATCCACTCACACATCCACACACAGAGCCACCCACACATCCACACACAGAGCCACCCACACATCCACTCACATATACACTTACACATCCACTAATACATCCACCCACACCTCCACTCCCACATCCACTCACACATCCACCCTTAAGGCCACCCACACATCCACTGACACATCCACTGACACATCCACCCTTAAGGCCACGCACAGCACAGACACCTACGCAGCCACTCACACATCCTGCGTAGTGTGGAGTAGTCGCATGCGTTTGAAAAGCACTCTAGAAACGATACCCCATTTAAGATACGCCACTGGTATTGTTCATTGACAGTTATATATACGTGAGAGACATTGGGAGGTGGGGAGAGCGGGGGTATCATGGACAGACCTGTGTGGGATGTCTCCTGTCAGGCCGACTTGGTGGTTTGTTTATTGAAGACCTCAGCTCGAAGTGGAGAAGAACAGTTTTGATGATTGATTGTTACTACTCGAGGCTAAGAGTACTGAATTGTTCGTTCTTGACAGGTGTTCTCTGCTATCAAGCTGTAGTGCATTTTCCTATGTCACTGGGAATACTGAGAAAGGGTCATCTTGCTGTAGTATAATGAAGGATTCTCAATAGGTTCACCAGAAGGGGATCACAGTGCCAATCCCCACATCGATGGTCCAGTCGCACTAATCTGTCGTAGGTAGGAGGCGGGATTACACCCAGCAAGATTAATCTGACCTTGATGGGAGCGACTGATCATTTCTGACGTGAGCTGCTTTTTATACAAGACGTCAGCGACTTATCACGTCTGACGTGAACGACTTATCACCCCTGCTATGAACGACGTATCCACTCTGAGGTGAACGACTTATTATCCCTGCCATGAACGACTTATCTCCCCTGCCATGAATGACTTATAACCCCTGCCATGAACGACTTATTACCCCTGCCATGAACGACATATCACCCCTGCCATGAATGACTTATCACCTCTGCCATGAACGACTTATATACCCTGCCATGAACGACTTATCTCCCCTGCCATGAATGACTTATCCCCCCTGCCATGAACGACTTATCTCCCCTGCCATGAATGACATCACCCTGCCATGAACGACTTATCTACCCTGCCATGAACGACTTATCTCCCCTGCCATGAATGACTTATCCCCCCTGCATGAACGACTTATTACCCCTGCCATGAACGACTTATCACCCCTGCCATGAACGACTTATCACCCCTGCCATGAACGACCTATTTTAGCTGGCGTCAGCGACTCACCGCCAACTTTAAACGTTCATTAAAGAGCGAATAACCCATTTTCATCTTCCAGAAAGTGGGAAGGGCGGGAAGGGGGGGGGGGGGGGGAGACTGTGCAGAAGAAGATAATTCAAAATCGACATTGATATCAGAGAGACGTGTCATATTGTTTTTACAGAGGAAGTTTACGTGAATATTCAATTATTTATAAATATTGGTGTCTGCAAGAATTTTCTCATGTCCCATTTTCGAAAGTTACTGCGATATGTCTTCTGGGAAAGGGCATAGGTCAGACCGGAGTGACATGAAACGCTCGCTCATAGAAGTCGAAATGCCTAGAATATTGATTGACGTTTGAAAGAGCTTGAATTTACAGATCGTGTGTAACACTCAGTGTGAAATAACTGTTTTACATAAGGCTGTTGGTGTTACCAAGTAACGGGATATTCTAAATGTGTTCCGAATAGACGAAGGGCCGCAGTGAGACTCGATATCAGTAAATGTAAAAGTGGATTAGCCCTAAGCATTACTGTCGTTGGGGTGTGAGGTGTTAGCGATCTCACATTTTAAAGGCTCAGATATATAAGGGGGATAGTCATCTCCTCTCCCTCGCTGCTTTTACTTCCCGGACTGAACCGGTACACATTTAAGGCTGGGTCGACCTGGGAACCGTTGCGGTCTGAAAAAGTCCTTTCTGTCTCAAATGGGGAACGAACCCAGGACCATTCAGATGCCAAGCCAGGTCGCTAACCACTGCGCCTCAGTAAATGAGGCAACGAAAAATAGCTGATAACACAGACTACGTTGCAGCTGGGCGCATTCATAGGTGCTCACTCCATATGTGGGAACCATGTGACCTCAAGGCAGAAGGCGACCTCATATGCCATTAAGTGTGACCTTATTTGTCATTAAGTGTGGCCTTATTTGTCATTAAGTGAGGCCTTATTTGTCATTAAGGGTGGCCTTATTTGTCATTAAGTGTGGCCTTATTTGTCAGTACGTGTGGCCTTACTTGTCACTAAGTGTGGCATTATTTGTCATTAAGTGTGGCCTTATTTGTCATTAAGTGTGGCCTTATTTGTCAGTACGTGTGGCCTTATTTGTCGCACATCCATTCACACATCCACACACAGAGCCCCCCCCCCCCCACCCATCCACTTACACATGCACTTACACATCCACACACGCATTCCCCAAACACATCCACTCAAACATCCACTCCCAAATCCACTCGCACATTCACTCACACATCCACCCACATATCCATCCGCACATCCACTCACACATCCACTCACACATCCACCTACACATCCACTCACACATCCACTCACACATCCACCTACACATCCACTCACACATGCACACACAGAGCCACCCACACATCCACTCACACATCCACACACAGAGCCACTCACACATCCACTCACACATCCACTCACACATCAACCCACACATCCACCTACACATCTACTCACACATCCACCCACACATCCACCAACACATCCATCAACACATCAACCCCCACATCCCCCTCCAGATCCACCCACACATCCCTCCACACATCCACCCACACATCCACCCACATATCAACATATCATTAAGTGTGGCCCTATTAAGTGTGACCTTATTTGTCATTAAGTGTGGCCTTATTTGTCATTACGTTTGGCCTTATTAAGTGTGACATTATTTGTCATTAAATGTGGCCTTATTTGCCATTAAATGTGTGGCCTTATTTGTTATTAAGTAAGGTCTTATTGTCATTTCGTGTGTGGCCTTATTAAGTGTGGCCTTATTAATTGTGGCCTTATTAAGTGTGGCCTTATTTGTCAATAAGTATGACCTTATTTGTCATTACGTGTGGCCTTATTTGTCATTAAGTGTGGCCTTATTTGTCATTAAGTGTGGCCTTATTTGTCATTAAGTGTGGCCTTATTTGTCAATAAGTGTGGTCTTATTTGTCATTAAGTGTGGCCCTATTTAGTGTGACCTTATTTGTCATTAAGTGTGGCCTTATTTGTCATTACGTTTGGCCTTATTAAGTGTGACATTATTTGTCATTAAATGTGGCCTTATTTGTCATTAAGTGTGTGGCCTTATTTGTTATTAAGTAAGGTCTTATTGTCATTAAGTGTGTGGCCTTATTAAGTGTGGCCTTATTAATTGTGGCCTTATTAAGTGTGGCCTTATTTGTCAATAAGTGTGACCTTATTTGTCATTACGTGTGGCCTTATTTGTCATTAAGTGTGGCCTTATTTGTCATTAAGTGTGGCCTTATTTGTCATTAAGTGTGGTCTTATTTGTCATTAAGTGTGACCTTATTTGTCATTAAGTGTGGTCTTATTTGTCATTAAGTGTGGTCTTATTTGTAATTGTTTTGCCTTATTTGTCATTAAGTGTGGTCTTATTTGTCATTGAGTGTGGTCTTATTTGTCATTAAGTGTGGTCTGATTTGTGATTAAGTGTGGTGTTATTTGTCATTAAGTGTGGCCTTATTTGTCATTAAATAGGGCTTTATTCGCCATTAAGTGTGGCCTTATTAAGTGTGGCCTTATTTGTCATTAAATGTGGCATTGTTTGCCATTAAGAGTGGCCTTATTAAGTGTGGCCTTATTTGCCATTAAGTGTGGCCTTTTTTGCCATTAAGTGTGGCCTTATTAATTGTGGCCGTTTTAAGTGTCGCCTTATTTGTCATTACGTGTGGCCTTATTTGTCATGAAGTGTGACCTTATTTGTCATTACGCGTGGCCTTATTTGTCATTAAGTGTGGCCTTATTTGTCATTAAGTGTGACCTTATTTGCCATAAATGTGGCTTTATTTGCCATTAAGTGTGACCTTATTAAGTGTGATCATATTTGTGATTAAATGTGGCCTTATTTGCCATTAAGTGTTGCCTTATTAAGTGTGGCCTTATTTGTCATTAAATGTGGCCTTTTTTGTCATTAAGTGTGGCCTTATTAAGTGTGTCCTTATTTGTCAATAATTGTGGCCCTATTTGCCATTAAGAGTGGCCTTATTAAGTGTGGCCTTATTTGCCATTAAGTCGTCTCGATGAATGTCTTGCCACTGGCAAAAGGTAGCTTAGGCTCTGTGAGTGAGGTTGACATAAGGCGCAGTTTCTTCCTCACTTTAATCCAAATCTCCGCACAAGTCACCCATTTCAGCGGATACAGCAAGAGATACGACTGTCCACACGGCTGAACAAAGAGAGTGGTCTTCATCACTTGTGATGGACAAAACTATCAATTTGCCATTAAGTGTGGCGTTATTTGTCATAACGTGTGGCCTTATTTGCCATTAAGTGTGGCCTTAATAAATGTGACCTTATTTGTCATTAAGTGTGCCCTTATTAAGTGTGGCCTTATTTGCAATTAAGTGTGGCCTTATTAAGTGTGACCTTATTTGTCATTAAGTGTGGCCTTATTAAGTGTGGCCTTATTTGTCATTAAGTGTGGCCTTATTTGTCATAAAGTTTAGCCTTATTTGCCATTAAGTGTGGCCTTATTTGCAATTAAGTGTGGCCTTATTAAGTGTGGCCTTATTAAGTGTGGCCTTATTAAATGTGGCCTTATTTGTCAATAAATATGGCCTTATTTGTCATTAAATGTTGCCTTATTAAGTGCGGCCTTATTAAATGTGACCTTATTTGTCATTAAGTGTGGCTTTTTTTCTCATTAAATGTGGCCTTATTTGTCATTAAATGTGGCCTTATTTGTCATTAAATGTGGCCTTATTAAGTGTGGCCTTATTTGTCATTAAGTGTGGCCTTATTAAGTGTGACCTTATTTGTCATTAAGTGTGGTATTATTTGTCATTAAGTGTGGTCTTATTTGTCATTAAGTGTGGTCTTATTTGTAATTAAGTGTGGCCTTATTTGCCATTAAGTGTGTTCTTATTTGTCATTAAGTGTGGTCTTATTTGTCATTAAGTGTGGTCTTATTTGTCATTAAGTGTGGTGTTATTTGTCATTAAGTGTGGCCTTATTTGTCATTAAGTGTGGCCTTATTAAGATGGTCAAGATGGCGCCGGACATAGTCGCAGTCGATTTCCCTCTTGATAAAACGGTGTTTTGTTTGTGTTTTCTATGATAACTCTCGGACTATTAACGTGAATCCGATGGCAAGATCGTGTCACTGACATCGAGGTTCTCTCGAGGGCTAACATGCCCAGCCTCCTTGCACTGCTAGAAAAAGCACGACTAGGATGGGCCGGACACCTCGTCCGTATGTCAGACGAGCGGCTCCCAAAGAAGCTTCTCTACGGCGAGCTGAGAGAGGGATGGCGCGAGTGAGGGCGCCCAAAGAAACGTTTTAAAGACGGTATGAATGACTCACTAAAAAGTTGCCAGATAGACATCGACACCTGGGAATGTCTTGCGAAAAACAGATCTGACTGGAGAAGCGCAGTCAAATCGGGTGTAGCTGCCGGTGAAGATGACCGTGTTGTGAAAGCCCAGAACAGACGCGAGACGCGGAAATCCCGAACAGCGGGAACACCATCCCCTTCTACAAACCTCGTATGCCCGATATGTAGCAGATGTTTTCGTGCTCGCATTGGCCTGTTCAGCCACATGCGCACTCACACCCAACAGGGAAATCTGTGACAAGGATGATGTCGGCGGTCCTCATCGACAACGATGGACAGCTATTATTATAATAATAAGTATTACTTACTAAGGTTTCAAAAACATATCGCTTTGCAAAAATAATAGGCCCCTCAGTAGACACAGTGTCTTAACGAAGAATAAGATAAATAATTCGAGCTGACAAACGACAGAATAGGTGTTGGAGTCTTGGTTAAAAACCATTTTGAGAAATAAGGGGAAATGTACGTGCAGTAACAATTGGTTTTCAAGTGAGTAGTTCTTTGGCTTGGTATAGCCACGTGAGTCCGACTTAATGACTGGCGTTGATATAGTAAAACATTCTAGTGGGAATCTCTGGGTCCCTTACTGAGGACAGAAGAATAAGCAAAAGGAGACTAAAGATAGTCATTTATAAAACTAGACTTGTGAAACATATTCATCTTCTTCTTCTTTGTTCTCAATCTTCCGCTACCAGACCCTGAAAAAAAATCTGCACGAAGCAGTATGTAGTCTGGAGAACCGAATGAATTGTATCGTAGTTTACAGCTTGACTGCGATATTTGTACCTTTCGGTACGACACATCCGACTTCAGCAGGCATTTGTGAGTACCTGGTTAGCCTTCCCTTTTCGATCCCTTCTCATTAGCCAGTCTGCTCTGTTGCAGCCTGTTATTTATGATCATCGCGCGGAGGTGTAGAAAGGTCTTGGCAGCTCTGGGTCGCTGGTCTTGACGCTAGCAGTCATCTCTGGGTCGCTGGTCCTGACTCTAGCATTCTAATAGGTAATCACAGCAGTTCGTGCACGGCTCAGCATCTTGATCCTCGACGTGTAAAACAAATTGCTACATAAACTTCCACTACCCAAGCACACAAAGTGCTTTGGCACAGACTTCCTGAAGTTCACCTGCAATTACGGCCCTTTACTTTGCCTTGAGTTAAAAATGGGCAAAATGAAAGTAACCATACATCTGTGGTTGAAAGTGACGTGTATCTCTAAAATGGTTTAAATCACTAACAAAGCATAAGACTGCAGAAGATGTACAGCTTGATGGACGTCTTTGGCGTTTTCATTTATCAAGTAAGGATTCTTGTGCTTGCAATGGCGTATTCTGTAATGGCAATACAATGTAATAAAGAGACACAATTGTGCAAATAGAGTCTTATATCCAGTGAACTAATGAATTCATCAGTATTTGCTAATCAAGCGATGTCAGCAATATGCAGCCATACAAAACTTCCCACTCTATTGATGTCGTATTCCCTTATGCATATATTGAATCATGCTAATCATCTTGTCGCTCTTGGTTCCTTACAGTCCAGGACTCCAGATAATTAAGTCGAATAATTCATGTCATTGGGAGATGTCGATGTTGCACATACAAGTGTAGTATGCTCCTCTGCTTTGGAATTTCCATTGCATTGTTTCTTTTGTATTAGTGTGTTCCATATTTAGATTGATTCTTCTTGTCGAGTTGCATTCTATCGTTGAATTGTTTTACCTGATTAAGGCTATTTTCTCGTTTCTCTTTAGGTGTGTTCTATTGTGTCATTGATTCTACTTTACGTGTTCAACTGTCTTCTCGTTTCTGGTTGGTCAACTCAATTGCATTATTGTTTCTGGTTGGTCAACTCGATTATTTTATAATTCTTTGTCCAGTGATAATTTAAATCAAAAAGACAAATCCATAATAGTTTAACATCTTCTTTAGGATTGATAAACAGTGCACGTAAAATATTGTTAAAATCCTCGATCACCTATACAGTCGGCACGGAACATAATGATGACAACATCTTATCCCTATATGTGAACGAGTTATGGAAACATTCACCAATCAACAAATCAATGTCCATTTATAGTAATACAAGTAACGACCAGTAACTTTGTCGTTACTTATAAACAAAAGATCAAAATAAAACAAATATTTGCAAAATATCAGTTTAAAAATATTTTTCTTCTGATAGAAAAAATGTATTTATGAAAATTGATAACTCGGTAATTTTTGTAAAGATATACAAAGGCAGTTTCAAAGCAGGCACTGCCATAAAGGATTAAGTGTTTCTAGTCTTTTTTGTACTAACTCACGGATTTGTGAATTGGGTGGTCAATTCCCGTCATAGCTGTCTTCTTCCCTAGGTACTCATGTACAGCTGGGTCGACTGGAGTGCCGATAGCGGGAGTTGAACCCCCAAACGTTTGCAATGAAAAGTGAGGGCTCTTGCACTGCGTTAATCAGCGGCACTTAACGTATATAACAATGCAAAATGGGTCAGTTAATCTTTTGGTGTCAATGTTTTTGTGTCAGTCAATATTTTTGTCAGTCAATATTTTTGTGTCAGTCAATATTTTTGTGTCAATCAATGTTTTTATGTCAGTTAATATTTTGGTGTCAGTCAATGTTTTTGTGTCAGTTAATATTTTGGTGTCAGTCAATGTTTTTGTCAGTTAACATTTTGGTGTCAGCCAATGTTTTTGTCAGTTAATATTTTGGAGTCAGTCAAATGTTTTTGTGTCAGTTAATATTTTGCTGTCAGTCAATGTTTTTGTCAGTTAATATTTTGGTGTCAGTCAAATGTTTTTGTGTCAGTTAATATTTTGGTGTCAGTCAATGTTTTTGTGTCAGTTAATATTTTGATGTCAGTCAATGTTTTTGTGTCAGTTAATATGTTGGTGTCAGTCAATGTTTTTGTGTCAGTTAATATTTTGGTGTCAGTCAATGTTTTTGTGTCAGTTAATATTTTGGTGTCAGTCAATGTTTTTGTCAGTTAATATTTTGGTGTCAGTCAAATGTTTTTGTGCCAGTTAATATTTTGGTGTCAGTCAATGTTTTTTGTGTCAGTTAATATTTTGATGTCAGTCAATGTTTTTGTCAGTTAATATGTTGGTGTCAGTCAAATGTTTTTGTGTCAGTTAATATTTTGGTGTCAGTCAATGTTTTTGTGTCAGTTAATATTTTGATGTCAGTCAATGTTTTTGTCAGTTAATATGTTGGTGTCAGTCAAATGTTTTTGTGTCAGTTAATATTTTGGTGTCAGTCAATGTTTTTGTGCCATTTAATGTTTTGGTGTCAGCATACGACAGCAGTACAAAATGTATCAGTCAATATTTTGATGTCAACATACGATATCAGTCTAAAATGTGTCAGTGGATGTGTGACAGTTCCAGCTAAAGCATGGGCGTTCAGGGCACGAGAGATTAGGCTGGCTACTCTGGGAACAGAGGTTGTCTAAATGTGTGCCAATGTCAATCACCGTCTCGACACCAGGTCGACAAAAGAAGCGAGAAATTTAGGTGGTAGAATTTGTCTGGTACTGGATATGGGAGAGGGAGGGGTGGTGCTGTTCGGACCTGAGGTGGGGGTTGGTAGCTTACCACTATGTCGTTCCGAATTAACGTAGCTGACAGGGAGGGGTGGGGTGGTTGTGGCAGTCAGATGCCGCCACGACCGACTACGATTTTTAGAGTAACAGGGAATCGGGGATAATGATAAAAAAAAACAATTAGTTGGGAGTATGTATAAATTAGAGTGATGGCTAATTCAGACAACCAACAACAGACCATTGGACAGCCATGTTGTTGTTTGAGACTATAAAATACTCTGCAAAGATGAACTCAATCAGACGGACTAGGAGACAGGCTGATAGGCTGTCGGTAGTCTGAGATACTGGTTATGAGAGTGACTGAGAGGCTTTCAGGAGTATGTGCGTATAGGAGTTTGCAAAATTACTGGACCAGCATACACCTGGAGTTTTGGCCAATCGCTCTATAGATGTTTATGTTGGACACCCTGTGCACAGTAAGAGATCTGAATGTGTGTCGTACGTGCAGGGCACCTAGAGGCCGATGTGTGATCTAATTACATACTAATGTACATATTCGTGTGAATTCGTGAAGGGATCGAAGTAATTTTGAATGTACAGATCGCCTAAGGACGAGATCTGAATGTATGTGGTATGTGCAGGACACTTCGAGAACGATGTGTGTTCTCATTGTATGTGTATGCACAGATCGACTGAGCATATTACCACACGTGAGTTCGTAATCCGACTACACGTGACGAGTTATAATTACATATGAATGCACAAATCGCCTGAGCATACGTGAACCGATTGTATGAGAATGACCTGATTGAAGGCGATCTGATTATATGCGAACGCACAGAACCACTGAGTACGTAATCCGATCGTGAAGTCGAGTTTGTGAGTATGTGTTGAGTGTGCAGAAAAGGGGAGTGCAGCGGCGATACATTGGGTTACATAATTTGGGAGAAATATCGAAAGATGGTGCTTCTTCTTCTTCATCGTACGCAGTCAAACATCAACCTTTATTTTTTCGAAAAAAGCAGCGGTCATCCTGAGGCTGTCGACACTGCCATAGAGCGTGTCTAGTGTTGCCACTGGTGATGGTCACATCTGCTCTCTCTGATCCTCGTATGTCGGGCAGTTTTGCAGCAAATGCTCAGCGGTCATTTTCCCGGTACCACACGGGCATTCGTCAGTGCCACCTATCTTCAATTTGTTGAATAGGTGGTACCTCAGTCTATTGTGGCCAGTGCGAAGTCTGAAGACCACGACCTGCTCTCTTCTGTTCAACTGGTAATAGGCATCGTTTTTTGTGTAGCCAGTATGTTCGGTTTCCCATTTGGTCATGTATCTAGCTCTAATAAGCCTTTTTGACTCTTCGTATGTCATACTAGCATCTGGTTGTGGTAGTTTTGCACCTTCTTTTGCCAGTCTGTCTGCCTCCTCGTTGCCTTGGATGTTGCAGTGAGATGGAACCCACTGCACCACTACTCTTTTTGGTGCGGACTGCTGGCATAGTTGACAGAGTACTGCTCTTAAATCATTAAGTTCAGTATTTTTCTGGCTTTTTAGTGCTGTGACTACGGCCAGGGCATCTGTAAGCATGACTGTGTGGCTTTCATTACTTTTACCTTTCACCATTTCTTCCACTGTCGCCCTCAGTACCTCTGCCTCCGCTCTGAAATTGCTTGTGTATTTTCCAGTAGCAAATGACAGTGTTATTTTTCTGCCATTTGGTAGGTTCAGAAATGCTCCTGTCCCTCCGTTCTGTGTAGTGTTTGTTACAGAACCGTCGGTGTATGCATGAGTCCAGTCCATGCTTGGGTAGTTTTTAGTTATGTAGCTCAGGGTAGTATCTCTTGAAAGATGGTGCTTAAAACCTCCGATATAGTTCAATATATATATATATATATATATATATATATATATATATATATATAATAATTATTATTATTATTATTATTATTTAGTTTAGATGTACTTTGTTCTTTTTGTTAATTTTTGTTTTTTTTAACAATTATTAAATCATATCATTTTTGCTGGATAGTGTTTACTGTGTTATTTCTTGTGTGAAGTCGTGTCGTGGTGTAGATACATGTTGTAACACTTGAGATAAGCACTACGCTACAGCTACGTCTTACGCTGACATATATCCTGTTTTGGTCCAGTGACTTAGGATTAGTTTTCATTAGTTATGTGTGTATTTAGAAGTAAGGTAGCAGCTAGCTGATAGAATACGATAGTCTGACAACCATCAAGATGGGTGAGTTTTTTACATTTCTTATTCATTGTTTTCCTTACAGTCAGACTTGGCATTTTGTTTGTACTTGACTGTCTCGGAACAAACTGTTTTTTTTTTGTTATGGTTAACGCGTACATTTCCAGCGGAGATTTGGAAGTGGATGGATAAGAATTGAGGATGACCAAAGGTTACAATTCCTTGAAGTCATTGTTTGGGGTACATACAGGACACAATGAACTCTCGTAGTTGTCAGCCAGAATGATTGTAGTCTGAGGGTGATCAGAGAGAGTTCTCGGACGGTGGAGACCGAGATCAAAGTGAAATTCTCGGACAGCGGGTTTCGACAGCAGGTTCGCAGTCTCTCTCTCATGTAGCATGTCCTTTGTAGAACGTCGCTCCCATCACAGTCTGTCTGAAAGAAACTCGTTCCCTTGCCAAAACTCCAGCTTCCGCCACTGTCATACTCAGGCACTCCTGGATATCTTTGTGCCATCGTCTTCTTGGTCTACCCCTTCCTCTTTTGCCTGGCACCATACCTTCCATCACCGTCCTCTCAAGACCGTTGTGTTTCTTGATGTGACCAAAGTATTTGCATTTTCTAGCCAAAATGGAATTGATAAACCAGTTCTCCTCTATGCTCAACTCTTGCCGAATGTCTACATTTGTTCTTTTCTCTGTCCAGGGTATTCTGAGGATCTTTCTGTAACATTTTGACTCGAAGGATTCGATTCTTTGTCTAGAAGATTTGGTAATCGTCCATGCTTCACAGCCATAAGCTGCCACAGGAAAAACACAGGCTCTCAAGACTTTTACTTTTATCGTTTTGTTGGTGCCCTGCCATAATTTCTTCAGGCTGTTCAGTCTCTGCATTGCCATAGCTAGTCTTCTTCTGATTTCTTTCGAGCAGTCACCATTTTTGTCGATTCTGGAGCCCAGATATTCAAAATGTGTGACCTGATCTATTTCCTCACCACCCACTGTAAATTTATGCTGACATTGTGTTTTATCCGTGGTCATTATCTTTGTTTTGTTTATGTTTATGAACAGATTTTGATCTTTACTATGTCCATTAACGGCTGAAGTAGCTGCTCTAGCCCTTCCGCACTTCTTGATAGTATCACTGTGTCATCTGCGTATCGTAACTCTGGAATCTCGTATCCCCCAATCGTAAATGGGTCGAAACTTTCAATGTTCTCATCTTCTCGAACATTTCTCATTATACATTCCGCATATATGTTGTACAGATAAGGTGAGAGGATACATCCCCCTCGGACTCCCTTTTGTACTGCAAACCAATCTGATGTTTGCCCAGATACTCGGACAGCGGCTTGTTGATCTTGGTATAATGTTTCAATGAGATGGACTATATGCAAAGGAAACCCCATGTCCTTCATGATTCTCTACAGATTTTGATGTTTTACCGTGTCGAAGGCCTTAGTGTAATCAATGAAACATGTGTACAGATCTACATTAAACTCTCTACATTTTTCATAGATATTCCTTAAATTGAATATGTGGTCTCGGGTCCCTCTGTCTTTCCTAAAACATGCCTGGACTACGTGAATTTCAGATTCAAACCTTTTCTCTATCCTTCTTAATAGGATTCGCAAGAGTATCTTGCTAGCATGGCTGATCAGTGCGATAGTTCGGTAGTTCGTGCACAGCTTCATGTTGCCTTTTTGGGGGAGGAGAATATAAATTGATTTCTTCCATGCTTCTGACCACTCTGCACTGTACCATATCTGTTTACACAGCTTGTGATAGACTCGAGCACATGCCTCACCTTCTGCTTGTATTAGCTCTGCTGGGATATCATCGCATCCTGGGGACTTTCCCTTTTTCAGGCTTTTAATTGCAGAGCGTACTCTTCCAATGTTGGTTCAGGTTCTTTCTCATCCTTTGGTAGGATTGTAACTGAGCGCTTTGTGCTGTCTCCATACATGGTTCTACAGTACTCTCTCCATCTATTCAGTATGTCTTTGGTTCCTGTTAATGTGTTATCCTCTTTGTCATTTATGACATGTGGAACCGGACGGAATTCCCTTGTCAGTGTTCTTATTGCTTTGAATGCATCTCTTTCTTTGCCTTGTTGTTGTAGGTTTTCTATATCCTTATATGTTTCTACTATGTATCTTCTTTTATCTTTTCCTATTTCTCTTCTAACTTTTCTTGCGCAGTTTTTAAATGCTGTGTTGGTCCCCTTACTTCCCATTTGTTTTGATTGTTGCCTTTCTGCAATGAGTTTCTGTGTTTCCTCTGTTATATAGCTCTGTGTCTTGTGCAATATCTTTGGAATCATTTCTTTTGCTGTCGAGATCAAAATCTCCCTTGCGTACGATGTCAACTCCTCAGATGTCATCTCTTCCTGTATCGCAGTCGCTCGACCCAATTCAAAGTAATTTTTAAGCGTACGAAGAAGAAGAAGAAGAAGAAAGTAATTTTTAACAGCGACAAAGGGTAACAGATGAACGTGACGCGGTGGTCTAGGGCAGGCCAGTTGTTTTTTATGCAGTGATTTTGGGGAACAGCGTTAAATTTGTTAGGTCCCAAGACACGATCGTGGTTGGTTTCTTTGACGTAATCGCAACCAGTTTTTAGTAACGGAGCTAGTTAACTCAGACAATAGTAGACTGTGTCTTGACGGCTTAGTATTACAATCATTACATAATCAGACAGTTGGACGAGTTAGTGTTGGACACAGACAAGAGTTGGCAGTAGTAGTTATCAGATTAAGTTAGAAGTTACCCATAGTTCAGTAATCTACTGTATGACTGGGTTGGGATAGGGGGGGGTCCATTGTCAGGTACTGACATATGAATCGAGAGTTGACACTAACGAAAGGAAGTGTTCTTGTCACATAATTATTGAAGCAATACATTTTTGGGAAAAACACTTAGAAATGTTGTTAAGGATGTCCATTATATGCTTTGAAGTTTTGTTTTGCTTATTTGTACATGTTTACATGTACTCCAACAAACAGTACAGTTGTGTCTTTGATATTTGAAGGGTTAGAGAATGAGCGAGGATGCTCAGAAGGGTGAATGGTTTCAGTTGATTAAGAGAAGTAATATTTGGAAGGTGTTTATCTTAATGACATATTGTTGTTTATACTCTAACACATGTTACGGTTGTGTCTTTCAGATTGGGAAGATTAAGAAATTAGCTAAGTTTCTTAGAAAAAAGAAATATAATTTAAGTTTGGATATTTTTCTTTGATGTTGATTGTCCCATTTGTTAGAAGCCCTGCGTTTTTGTAACAAAATTTTGCCGTTTTTAGCTTTTTTTCGAGAATTGAAGTTAAGAGAAAGAGCTAGCTTGCTCGGAGGGAGGATTTACACAACATAGCCTAGGAGAAAGGGGGTAGAGAATAGGTGTAGAGAGACACGTGTTAACTAGCCTTAGGATAAACCAGGTCATTTCGTGGCCTAACAGGACTTCAGTGCACCAATGTGAGTATACTGGCTGGATTGTTCTAGTTCTAGCTAGTTATTTATCGAATTTTTCGGTATTTGGTGTTTGTATATAAATAGCTGTCTCCGCGATCCTCACTTACTAGAGGTGGAACCAACTGATTTGTGTTGGGATCAAGTGGAACCAACTGGTTTGTATTTGGATCAAGTGGAACCAACTGGTTTATATTGTGATCAAGTGGAACCAACTGGTTTGTGTTGGGATCAAGTGGAACCAACTGGTTTGTATTTGGATCAAGTGGAACCAACTGGTTTATATTGTGATCAAGTGGAACCAACTGGTTTGTGTTGGGATCAAGTGGAACCAACTGGTTTGTGTTGGGATCAAGTGGAACCAACTGGTTTGTGTTGGGATCAAGTGGAACCAAATGGTTTATGTTGTGATCAAGTGGAACCAAATGGTTTGTGTTGGGATTAAATTAACTTGTCAAAGTTGTTGTTCTTTATCTTCCTGAAAAATGGCCAAGTTTTTATTGAACACTAGTACTAAGCGTTGAATGCGTGAAAATGAAGAGGACGCACCACAAACTAGTGGCGTTGGTGTGAAGAATTTTCGTAAATAAGACTAGTGGTTTTTGTTTTTAAAATGTGGCTTTACATCGACACAAGTCGACGATGAAGAGAAACTGCAGTGTTTGTTGTTGCTTAGATATTTGCCTTACTAGTTTCTACTGGCGGAGGGGCGCCCATTCCACCCCAGACCGTAGTCCATTGGGCGATATCGGAACGCATATACCAGTGCTTGGATGCATTTGTGCGTCTGTATGTACCTATATGGAAGTTTTGGCACCAGGGTGCATGACTCCAAGAAAACTAAAACGCCATGTAGAAACCAGTCATGGAAACATGGTTGGTAAACCTCCAACTAGTTTTCCAGAAGTTAAAATAATTAAAACAGCAAACAGCTACTTTTTCTCAGCAGTTTGTAATATCAAGCAATGTTTTGCTAACATCATACAATGTTGCGTATAGAGTATCCAAATGTAAATAGCCTCAGACCATCGCAGAACATTTCATTCTATCGGCTGCTGTAGATTTGGTGAACATTAAGACCGATAACTCTGCTGGAAAACTGCAGTCAAAGTCGCCCTTGTCTTACAATACAATCACTTGCAGAATCCGGCACATGGGGGAGGATCTCAGTGATCAATTAATTGAAAAATAAAATGGATGGAATTGGAGCTGGATGAACACGCGGACAGTAATATGGATGCACGCTTGATTAGCTATGTAAGGTTCAAAGATGATAATGCCATTATCGAAAACCTTCTCTTTTGTTGAAGTATCACGCAAGTACAAAGGCACAAGATTTGTTCCAGATCCAGGAGACATTTATCGTTGAAAATAATGTGGAGTGGATAAAGTGCGTTGGTGCTTGTACTGATGGGAATCTCTCGATGTCCGGTCGTTTTGGAGGGTTGTAGCCGCTTATCCAAAGCAAAGCTCCGGATTCACTGTAGATGCATTACATCATTTACAGAGAAGCACTCACATCAAAGTATCTGAGCCCTCCATCAAATCTGGTCTTATAATGTGTGGTCAGTGTGGTCATCTTTATAAAAACTCAGCCAGTGAAAGCTAGGTATTTTTTTTTAACTGTGCTAGGAAATGGAAGCAGAATACAAGTCTGTGTATTGCCAATAGCGGTGGCTATTTAGAAGCAATGTATTGTCCTGCACGTTTGAATTACGACAGGAAATGCACATTGTTCTTTGTATAACACGGGTATGCAAAACACTTCATAGAAACAGATGTGTGGGTAAAACTGACATACTTGTTTGATATGTTTGAAAAGTTAAAAGCGTTGAATCTCTCCCTGCATGGAGGCAACATGCACAGTATATTAGTCGATCAGTTATTAACTTTCAGAAAAAACATTACACCTATGGAGAAGGAGAGGAAAGAAGACAATGGTAACAAGTTTCCCCTTGTTTTAGCATTGTATGTTCTCCAATGAAGTTGATTTTTTTCATAACATAACATCTGTTTTTCGAAGAGCACCTATCACAGCTTATCAACCGGTTTGAAAAGTACGTCCAAGAAGATAATATCGACAAGTCATGTATTCAAGACCTTTCAGGACCAAGCTCCATCTGAATTTGCTTCTGTAGAAGAGGAACATCCTTTTGAGCTGTCCGGCGACAGTACACTAAAGAGATAATTTAGCAGCATAGAACTAATTGGCTTTTGTAAATCAGTAAAAGATGAATATCCGCTGCTAAGTGGTCAAGATTTGCGAATGTTAATTCCTTTTGCGACATCATATTTGCGCAAAGCTGGGTTTCCAGTGGTCGCTGGGGTTAATAGTTTCGTGCAAAAATCGGTGTGGAATAGGAAATGAGGGTGGCTGTGTCCAGTTTGATCCCAAGATTTGAGAAGATGTGCAGTCAATAACAGGCTCACCCGTCTCACTAATCACAATTATTCGATGATATATCGTTCAATGTACGGACTTATTTACTTTCTACATAGACTGTTTGTGAATTTAGAATGTGTTTCATTCATTATTTTAAGTTAATCAACTCTACCGCGTAAACTGCTCACTACAACTGTTAAGTAGGTTTAGTTTCTGACTTAGGGAGCAGTGAACAAATTCTGGTACAATAAGGGTGCAGTGGACCGATAAATGTTGAGAACCACTGAACGAACCTGTTTAATCTCCGTTTCAATTGACAGTTCCTTAATAGATATTACTGGACGATACCAGCCATGACTATCAAAGAACAAATCTATTGCTAAATACTAATAATTACTTAGTGCCCTCTTTTAGCCTGGGGCGTAGAGCGTTGCCAGAAAGAGCTCCAGACTGTTTAATACACTGTCCTAATCTTGTCCTGGTTCCAGTCTAGACCTCGGTCTCTTACAGACTGTCTTATATCGTCACCCCAGCGGATTCTGGGTCATTATGGAGGTCTGGATCCTTGGCGCTTTACTTCTCATGTCTGTCTTGGTAGCCGATTTCTTTCATTCTTCAGATGTCCAGACCACAGACGTTGATATATCGATCCACTAGATTATGCAAGAGCTGGATATTGTCTAACTTCAGATATTGTCTCTTCTTGGTACTTGGACCCCATTCAACAGACCTTTCATCTGGAGTTAGGTTGTTTTTTTGTGTGTGGTTTTTTAAATAGTTTTTATGTTGTAGTCCTGACCCGTTACATCAAAAACAGGGATTCAAGAAAAGAACAAAAGTTAGGTATATGATATATGCGTCATAGAGTGACCCTGCAATAATAATAAGAAAAAATACACACATACAAAAATAACAACACAAAAAAAGTGACGTTCATAAATGGGTCCTCTCAGAGAAAAGAAGCATTGAAATAGTGTGACAAATCAACTAATTCCGTTTACCGGACACCATCTTGCTACATTGCAAAGCCCTTTTCAGGGCTTAGTAGCGGGAGATTGAGAACGACCGACGAAGAAGAAGAAGGTATGACAAATTCACTTAAGTGGAACTGTTGGTAAGACAGACAGCATTAGACTAAGAACAAGCCTCTGTCGTTGGATGTACACATATTCAATAAAGGATAAAAGAAGTAGAAGTAAACCAAACTACATACCTAGAAGTCAGCTTCAGACCAGATTAAAGGAAACATGAGAGGCGTGGGGAGAGCTGAAGTTAATAGCGTTAAGACTGGATAACTTTTCCTGTATGTGTTGAACTGTGCTCCTCGTGGAACTGAAAAGGTTATGATTGACTGAACGAACAGTTCAGGCTCTGAATCATTGGATGAAGGAGTTGCTGCATTTGGTTTCTTACTGTTCTTTGGGGGGTTCGATTTCGAGCTGCGACGGTAGGTCCATGATGTCAATCGTTTTCCGGAGATCCCGTGTTCATCGCTGATGCTACGGAGTTCGTGCCTTGTGCGATGCTCTCGACAGATGGGGTACCCAGACAGGTGGGGTACCCAGACAGGTGGGGTACCCAGACAGATGGGGTCCCCAGACAGGTGGGGTACCCAGACAGATGGGGAACCCAGACAGCTGGGGTACCCAGACAGCTGGGGTACCCAGACAGGTGGGTACACCGACAGGTGGGGTACCCAGACAGGTGGGGTACCCAGACAGTAGGTGTACCCAGACAGGTGGGGTACCCCGACAGGTGGGGTACCCAGACAGGTGGGGTACCCAGACAGGTGGGGTACCCAGACAGATGGCGTACCCAGACCGGTGGAGTACCCAGACAGGTGGAGTACCCAGACAGATGGGGTACCCAGACAGGTGGGGTACCCAGACAGATGGGGTACCCATCTGCCGAGAGAGACCGAGCTAAAATGGGAAAAAAAAACCCAGGAAATGAAGTCGAGCCCCCGCTTAAAGTTGTGTTTTTGTGTGTGTTTTTTTCTTCACTGTTCTTTGACTATTTTGTTAATATAAGAGGGAAGATCCGATCAAGAACAGCAGTACTGAATGGTATTAATCATGATTCTCGTCCATCACCTGTGATGAAGACCACTCTCTTTGTTCGTCCATGTGATGAAGACCACTCTCTTTGTTCGTCCATGTGATGAAGACCACTCTCTTTGTTCGTCCATGTGATGAAGACCACTCTCTTTGTTCGTCCATGTGATGAAGACCACTCTCTTTGTTCGTCCATGTGATGAAGACCACTCTCTTTGTTCGTCCATGTGATGAAGACCACTCTCTTTGTTCGTCCATGTGATGAAGACCACTCTCTTTGTTCGTCCATGTGATGAAGACCACTCTCTTTGTTCGTCCATGTGATGAAGACCACTCTCTTTGTTCGTCCATGTGATGAAGACCACTCTCTTTGTTCGTCCATGTGATGAAGACCACTCTCTTTGTTCGTCCATGTGATGAAGACCACTCTCTTTGTTCGTCCATGTGATGAAGACCACTCTCTTTGTTCGTCCATGTGATGAAGACCACTCTCTTTGTTCGTCCATGTGATGAAGACCACTCTCTTTGTTCGCCCATGTGATGAAGACCACTCTCTTTGTTCGTCCATGTGATGAAGACCACTCTCTTTGTTCGTCCATGTGATGAAGACCACTCTCTTTGTTCGTCCATGTGATGAAGACCACTCTCTTTGTTCGTCCATGTGATGAAGACCACTCTCTTTGTTCGTCCATGTGATGAAGACCACTCTCTTTGTTCGTCCATGTGATGAAGACCACTCTCTTTGTTCAGCCGAGTAGACAGTCTTTTCTCTTTCTGTGTCTGCTGAAATGAGTGACTTGCGCGGTAATTTGGATTAAAGTGAGAATAAACTGCGCCTTTTGTCAACTTCCCTCTTTTGCCCTGCCCTACCTTTGGCCAGTGGCAAGATTTGATTGGGACGACTGGACATAGCACAGGATGCAGAATTTTCCTCAGTGTTTACTCCCGAAGCCTAAACCGTAAATAGGTATCCCGCAAGGCAGCGGAGGGCTGAACTTCACAAGATTCGCGCCCTTCGACCTAGTTGTAGTCAGCGTCAGTTTTGGTGCGAGTGAAATTTAGACATGAATATAATGGACAAGAACACGCTCTGGAGAGATGCCCAACTCACTAACATTCTAAGTGATGTCCCTAAGACCTCTTGCGGTTATGGAAAAGGCGTAAAACACAACGTATGTGTCTGGTGTTGATAGCCACATAATGACACCAGTGGAGAGCTATTCTTCTTCTTCTTCTTCTTCTGCGTACACAGTCAGACAGTAACCATTATTTTCTCGAAAAAAGCGGCGGTCATCCTGAGACTCTCGCCACTACCATAGAGCTTGTCTTGCAGTTCCACTGGCAATGGCCACATCTGCTCTCTCTGATCCTCGTATGTCGGGCAGTTCTGCAGCAGATGTTCAGTGGTCATTTTACCAGTACCGCACGGGCATTCGTCGGTACACCCTATCTTCAATTTGTTGAATAGGTGGTACCTCAGTCTGTTGTGGCCAGTGCGAAGTCTGAAGACAACGACCTGCTCTCTTCGGTTCAACTGGTAATAGGCATCGTTTTTGGTGTAACCAGTATGTTCGGTTTCCCATTTGGTCATGTATCTGGCTTTGATAAGCCGTTTTGACTCTTCGTACGTCATACTGGTATCTGTTTGTGGTAGCCTTGCACCTTCTTTTGCCAGTCTGTCTGCCTCCTCGTTGCCTTGGATGTTGCAGTGTGACGGAACCCACTGTACCACTACCCTTTTTGGTGCGGACTGCTGGCACAGTTTGCAGAGTGCTGCTCTTAAGTCATTAAGCTCAGTGTTTTTCTGGCTTTTTAGCGCTGGAGAGCTATTCAAATTCGTTATGTTCAAGAACGTCATTCCAGAACTGTTCACTTTTTGTCTCAAGGATCATTCCTAAATAGATCGTTTTCTCTCCAATCAACAAACAGTATCGATTCAGAATGTTCCTTTTGGTTATGTATTTGTTTCTGTAAAATCTTTCATAACATACACTTTGATTTATATCTAGGAATATAATAAAGCATTTTTTAAACTTGAAGAAAAAGATATTTTTTAAGATGCTAATTATTAACCAACTTCTCCCCGCTCCTACCATCAACCACTACTATTCTCAGAAGTCAGGAAAGCGCGCGCGCACGCGCACGCACACACACACACACACACACACACACACACACATACATATGCACAAATGTACGATTTCTACACAGTTTTTTTAAAAGCCAAGCGAAAATGAATAAAACAAATCCGAGCAGATGTCTTTAGGTCAGACTACTGAAGAAATCCACATTTGTGGAGTACTGTCTATCAGCTTTAGGACAGACTACTGAAGAAATCCACATTTATGGAGTACTGTCTATCAGCTTTAGGTCAGATTACTGAAGAAATCCACATTTATAGAGTACTGTCTATCAGCTTTAGGTCAGACTGCTGAAGAAATCTACATTTATGGAGTACTGTCTATCAGCTTTAGGTCAGAATGCGGAAGAAATCCACATTTATGGAGTCCACAAGAAAAGGCCTCCAAAAAGAAAACAAAACCACAATAAAACAAAACCCACAAGAAAACAAAGTCCACTAGGAAACAAAGTCCACAAGAAAACAAAGCTCACGAGAAAACAAAAGCCCACAAGAAGAAGACAAAGCACACAAGAAGAAAACAAAGCCCGCTATGAAACAAAGCCTATAAGAAAACAAAGCCCACAAGAAAACAAGCCCACAAGAAAAGAAATCCCACAAGAAAACAAATCCCACACGGAATCAAATCCCACAAGAAAACAATTCCCACACGGAATCAAAGCCCACAAGAAAACAAATCCCACACGGAATCAAAGCCCACAAGAAAACAAATCCCACACGGAATCAAATCCCACAAGAAAACAAATCCCACACGGAATCAAAGCCCACAAGAAAACAAAGCCCTCTATGAAACAAAGCCCACTAGGAAATAAAGACAGGAAGAAAACAAGGCCTAGAAGAAAAGAAATCCAACAAGAAAACAAAGCCCACACAGAAATAAAGCCCACAAGAAAATGAAGCCTAGAAGAAGAAAACAAAGCCACAAGAAGAACACAAAGCCCACAAGAAGAAAACAAAGCATACAAGATGAAAAGAAACCCACAATGAAATACAGTCCTGAAGAAAACAAAGCTCACAAGAAAACAAAGCCACAAGAAAACCAGGCTCACAAGAAAACAAAGCCCGCTATGCAACAAAGCCCACAATGAAACAAAGCCCACAAGAAAACAAAGCCACAAGAAAACAAAGCCCACAAGAAGAAAACAAAGCCCACAAGAACAAAACAAAGCCCACAAGATCAAAACAAAGCCTGCTATGAAACAAAATCCACAAGAAGAAACAAAGTCACAAGAAAACAAAGCCACAAGAAAACAAAGCCCACAAGAAGAAAACAAAGCCGACAAGAAGAAAACAAAGTCTGCTAAGAAGCAAAGTTCACAAGGAAACAAAACAGCAACACAATGTATTAACAAAAGGGAAACTCTCGCCCCATCCAACCAGCGTTCACTTCAGCAGGTTTTCTGTAGAACTTACATCTTTATCCGATCTAACCCATCCACTTTTTTCACGGTAGAAACACATTCTAAATTCTAGTTTCCTGCTCTGGTTTGTTTGGCAACAAATAAACAAACACAACAATATTGTTTTCTTTTTGGAAGCAGATCCCTTGATATTGTTGAAACGATGTCCATTGTTTTATCGCTGCTATATTAACTGTAACTAGTCACTGGTGAAAACATACATTTAGAAGGGAATTTCCAATGTCTAACTATAGATTCTTCCTGGTAATAAAACGTTTAAACGTAATTCAGTTAGTAGACTTATTGACCAATATTTGTATGCCAGACTCCTCAAAAGAATATACCGTCCAATGAAAGCTTATATTGTAGAACCTGGACACATATGAACAGTTGTTTTTTCACAGTTAAAGGTCAAAGTTCACTACCTAATTTGTGTTCACACGTCAACTTTCTTTGTTCACCCTCATACTTCGACGTGAATGATTCTGATTCTTCTTCGTCTTCCTCTTCTTCTTCTTCTTCTTCTTTTTCTCCTTCTGTCAACTGATGTTACGTTTCTAGCCCAGTGAGGTTCACGAAGGAGATTGTGCGTTTCGGATCTTCGCCGGTCCCCCACAGCTTTTCGAGCATGGTCGCTCCTCCCGGCAACTGCAATCTGATGTTGTATTTTATTTCATATGTGAGTTTGTCTTGTTTGGAGCTTGAGATTGCTAGGAATAGATTCTTGGAGTCTGTTGGAAAGACCCTTTTCCTTGCAGTTGTGCTTTGGATGATAAGAATTTGAATTGCTGTATGAACAGCTGTTTCTGAAGCTCTGAAATTGGTACAGGTGTCTCCTGCTGGTATGGGGTGGGTTGCTCTGTTGCCGTTGGAGTGTGTGGTGCAGATTCAACTGTCTCCATTTTTTCGCTTCCCTTGTAAACGTGTTTCCAAGAGTTGCTAGGGTACTGTCTCTTGAGCTGCTGCAGAACGTGGGTTTTTTGTTGTTGTTGCTGACTGCTCACTTATCTTTGTTTTCCCCGACATGTGTAATTCAATCGAAGGTAGTAGTCAGCTCGTAGTTCCGGATATCTGCATGCGTTTCTCGCTAAAAGATGCAAGCTACCGCCAAAGTGTCGCATTTTTCGCCGATTTATGCAAGGCAGGTCAGTAGCTCATCTGTTAGTTACCATTGCAATGGAAGTGAGGGACAGCGTTAACTTTACAAAAATGGATCCCTTATCAATGTCCAAATCGTTTATATATATCAAGAACAAAATTGGTCCCAAAACTGAGTCGTGTGGCACTCCCCTTTTTACTTTACTCCACTCAGAGCACTCCTTATTTATCCCCACCCTCTGCCTTCTTCCCGCAAAACTAATTTTCAATACATTTGACTTCTCCCCAATTTCCATGAGATTTTAACTTTCTTAATAATCTGTGATGAGGTACTCTATCAAAGGCCTTAGCAAAATCAAGATAAATAACACACACTGGCTCCTCTTATCTATCATTTTAGTAACCTCCTCCATGAATTCTAATAGATTTGTTAATAGATTTCTGATAGATTTAATCTCTGTTGTTACGATGTTTCTTTTACGTTTATTTGTTAATGTCCAATTCTGACACTGATAGCATAATGTGGGTAGGAATATCGTGTTTTATAGCTTAATTTTTTTTAATTCATTGTCACGTGCTTACATAGTAAAATCAAGGACATTTGCAGATACAGTGGTGCTAAACAAACATAATAATAGTCACCGTTATGATAAGATGTTCGGTGACACTTGATGACATCACTACAGCACGGATGGAAAGCAGTTCTGAAGCGGGATTAAAGTTATTTGTCAAGCAGTAAAATGTATCATCGAACAGTGAAAACAAACAATTCCAAATATAATTAAATGTTTTGTCTCAGTGACCTTGTGGGTGAAGAATATACACACCACATCTTCACTGTTACGGGACCCACGAGCAATTAAACTTAGATGGATGGTTTGAGTTTGAGACCTTGAATTAAATATTAATGGATCATTCAATCTGATTTCCAAAAGCCTTTTCAATAATTGAGCTGTTCTTGAACTTCAAAGCGTCTGCTATCAATGGAGAGTTCAACGAGGTAGATTCAAAAAGGGGTGCACGAATAGTTGACTCATGTTTGAACGAGTTATAGTTTTTTTATGTAGATAATTTTTTACAAGTTGGTAGTGAACTTGACGAACCTAAATGATTGATGTGACCATCACATGTACTCTCGAACAGAAGTTTGTTTGTCTGACAAAGTCAGGGTTAGGCAAAACATACTGAAACCTGCTAAAATAAAATACAGCAAAGGAGGTCAAACTTCCCCATGACGTCTAACGACACAAGTGCAATGAAGATAGATAGATAGACTTTCTGCTATGAATTCATTCATATTTTCATCACTATTTTCAAGGAAATGTGTCAATAATTGTATTGTTATTTATTTCTTTACAAAACAAAAACTCGTGGAACATTTTGAAACTAGAAAGTATAAGCTGTTATCAGACACCGGCACCACTCAAGACCTTCTAACCAAGCATCCCAGAAGGTAAAGACACCAGCACCAATCAAGACCTTCTAACTAAGCATCCCAGAAGGTAAAGACACCATCACCACTCAAGACCTTCTCACCAAGACCTTCTAACCAAGCATCCCAGAAGGTAAAGACACCAGCACCAATCAAGACCTTCTAATCAAGCATCCCAGAAGGTAAAGACACCAGTACCAATCAAGACCTTCTAACCAAGCATCCCAGAAGGTAAAGACACCAGCACCAATCAAGACCTTCTAACCAAGCATCCCAGAAGGTAAATACACCAGCACCACTCAAGACCTTCTAACCAAGCATCCCAGAAGGTAAAGACACCAGCACCACTCAAGACCTTCTAGCCAAGCATCCCAGAAGGTAAAGACACCATCACCACTCAAGACCTTCTCACCAAGACCTTCTAACCAAGCATCCCAGAAGGTAAAGACACCATCACCACTCAAGACCTTCTCACAAAGACCTTCTAACCAAGCATCCCAGAAGGTAAAGACACCTTCACTACTCAAGACCTTCACCGCTCAAGACCTTCTCACAAAGACCTTCAAAAAAGGTAAAAACACCTTCACCACTCAAGACCGTCACCACTCAAGACCTTCTCACAAAGACCATCCCAGAAGGTAAAGACACCTTCACCACTCAAGACCTTCTCACAAAGACCATCCCAGAAGGTAAAGACACCTTCACCACTCAAGACCTTCTCACAAAGACCATCCCAGAAGGTAAAGACACCTTCACCACTCAAGACCTTCTCACAAAGACCTTCCAAAAAGGTAAAGACACCGTCACGACGGATCGATGCTGATTTTAGGTCGACACGAGCAGAAGAAGATAATCTAATTTTATCACCAGAACCTCCATCATACGGACTCTAGAAACACAAGGAAGGTCGACCTAAGAAACCTCTGTGAAGAACTATAGAGGCTGCAATTAAAATCATGAACAACAGAAGGGGCACAGGAAGAAGGACTATCGCATACAGGGTGAAGTGGTGACATCGGGTTGCTACTTTAAAGATCCTAGCAGGTGTAAGGGTCGCTGACCGTTTGGTCAATTATTGACTGACCTAACACCAAAGTTGTGGTACAGGGCATTCGGTTATTTTTACATTTGCTCAAATGCCCACTTCAATACAAATCGTTATCCAAATTTCTATGGCGATTATAAATCACAGGCCATTTTGTTCATCTCAAGATCAAACAGTATAAATGCGTAACTTTCTTTGTTTTCAGACCATGGAGATAACACTAGCCGATTAAGATGGAAACACGTGCTGTCTGGCTTACAGAAAAAGGATATGTTTGTAACTTGAAGGGCCGCCCATCGCCATAACATGTTTGTAACTTGAAGGGCCGCCCATCGCCATAACATGTTTGTAACTTGAAGGGCCGCCCATCGCCATAGCATGACCGACACTAACTGAGAAAAGGTCCAAGCCTTACTTAAATACGAAGTGGCATTTAGATGGTCAGAGAGTGCTTTTGTGTGTCTATAGCCATGGCTACTTGGCAGGGCAGTTCAAACCTCCATTTGCATTTTTGTTCTGTAACTTTTTGAGGGATTGGGGGTGGGGGTGGGGGTGGGGGGGGTAGAGAAGGACAGGGATGGAATTCAATTTTTTAGGTGTCACTGGAATGAAGGTAATAATAAATGTACCTATTTTAGGGCTCTTCTGTCCTCACCCACTGCAATGATAAACTATCCCTATGGTTTTCACTGAACCCCCCCCCCCTACTCTACAAATAATAAACTGATCCATTTGTTAAAAAAATTGCCTCATAGCGCTTCACTCTCACGGAAAGAAGTACTAGTGGTATCAATAGCAATAAACCCTTCTAGTGTAGAGTGTTTTCTAACCTTAGAAACGCACATCAACGACTCGCTCCCGGACGCACGATGTACCCGGGGACTCAATATGCACTAGACACACATGAACAATATATTATATGGCACATGGAATGCTGGAGGAAATACACGATTTGATTTGGGACTACTGAAACGAAGAAAAAGATGAGGAGCAAGAAGAAGGAGACGAAGAAGAAACGGATTTTAATGAAAAAGGGAAGTGGAGGAGAAGCAGAAGAAGGAGAAGATGATGATGAGGTGTAAGCGGATGATGATGATGATTATGACAAGAAGAAGGTGAGGTGAAGGATGAGAAGAAGAAGAAGAAGAAGAAGAAGAAGAAGAAGAAGAAGAAGAAGAAGAAGAAAAATAAGGAGGGTGAGGAAGAGGGGATGAAGAAAAAGAAGAATAAGGAGGAGGAGGAGAAAAAGAAGAAAAAGAGGAGGAGGAATAAGAAGAAGATGAAGACGAAGAGGAAGACGACTAATAAAAGGTAGAGCTGGAAAAAGGGGAAGAGGAGGAGAAAGAAGAAGACGAAAAAGAAGAAGATACCGAAGAAGAGAAGAACAGAATAAATGAAAACAAACAACAGAAAATCAATTACAGAAACGTAGACGAATTATAAAATCAAGATACTGAAGAAGAAGAAGAAGAAGAAGAAGAAGAAGAAGAAGAAGAAGAAGAAGAAGAAGAAGAAGAAGAAGAAGACGAAGAAGAAGCACCAGCAGAAGAAGAAGAAGAAGAAGAAGAAGAAGAAGAAGAAGAAGAAGAAGAAGAAGAAGAAGAAGAAAAAGAAGAAGAAGCAGAAGAAGATAAAGAAGAAGAAGAAGAAGAAAAAGTGGTAAGAAATGATCGTATTATGACATCTTGACAAGACACATGATAGTGTTCATGACATTCTCGTTCATAAATAAGTCATCTGATCTAGAAGTATTCCAAGGCCCACATAATTCTCAGACGGATGGGTACAATTTGAAGGCAAATACGACAGCATTCAAAATGGCAGAACCAAATGTGATTTCAAGAAACACAAATAGAGCTGGAATTGCTTTGTCATATCATTGTGGTAAATGGTCACTGAACCTCTTTTATGGCGCTAACTGTATCCTAAAAAGGGAAACCATCAACTGAAACCCTGTTGGTTGTTGTCGTTAGTTCAAGAATGATAGAAACATTAGATGTTCGCGCATTTTGGGGATTATGTTGTTTCCAACATTGCACATGTCGGTTCAAAAATGATCTCAAGGAATACGTCCTCCGCCTGTTCTTTCGCCTCCACACCCTATGTGAGCATCTTCCTTATTTTCGCTTATGCCCTGCTTGTGCTTTTCAGTGTCAGGTTATGAAGAGGTTTCTTGACCGGGCCCTAGTATGTGCTTGTGCCTTTCAGCGTCAGGTTATGAAGAGATTTCTTGACGGGGCCCTGGTATGTGCGTGAACCTTTTAGCGTCAGGTTATGAAGAGATTTCTTGACTGGGCCCTGGTATGTGCGTGAACCTTTCAGCGTCAGGTTATGAAGAGGTTTCTTGATCGGGACCTAGTATGCGCTTGTTCCTTTCAGCGTTAGGTTATGAAGGGGTTTCTTGACCGGGCCCTAGTACGTGCTTCGTACATGGGGAGCTTTACTGCTTCTGTTATTTCTGCTAGCCATCGTTTGCGTGGTCAACCCTTGGCTCTCTATCCATTGTATCTGTATAGCATTGCTAACTGAGGGATAATATCTAGTGCTTGATGGGTCACATGACCGAACCATTTAGTTTGATGTCTCTTGACACGATCTAGCACTGGTGTTGTAACTACTTGCCTCCTAGTATCTTCCTTCCTGATTCAATCCATTATAGTTGCTTCAAGCATTTTGGGTAACGCATGTCCACCATTAAGGCAGTCCTCTTCACGAGAAGTTTGTACCACAGGAATTCAAATGGTGGTTTTCTTCTTCGACTTCTTCTGCGATCGTCCTTTACAGGATCGTGTAACGTTCTCATGCAGTTTACATCGAGGCTGCAATAGCTGCGTCTTTCGGCCCGACACATACGATTTCAGCTGGATTTTTAGAGTACTGAGTTTGCCTTCCCACATCCCTATCCCATGGCCAGACTACACGTGACTAGTACAGCCTGTTTCCAGGGCCGCCATGGGGAGACGAAATAGGATCTTCGTTAGCTATGGTTCGCTGACCCTGATGCAAACAGTCAGCTATGGTCCGCTGACCCTGATGTAATCGGCCAGCTACGGTTCGCTGACCCTGATGTAAGCGGCCAGCTATGGTTCGCTGACCCTGATGTAAGCGGTCAGCTATGGTTCGCTGACCCTGATGTAATCGGCCAGCTACGGTTCGCTGACCCTGATGTAAGCGGCCAGCTATGGTTCGCTGACCCTGATGTAAGCGGCCAGCTATGGTTCGCTGACCCTGATGTAATTGTCCAGCTATGGTTTGCTGACCCTTATGTAATCGTCCAGCTATGGTTTGCTGACCCTGATGTAATCGGCCAGCTATGGTTTGCTGACCCTGATGTAAGCGGCCAGCTATGGTTCGCTGACCCTGATGTAAGCGGCCACCTATGGTTTGCTGACCCTGATGTAATCGGCCAGCTATGGTTTGCTGACCCTGATGTAATCGGCCAGCTATGGTTCGCTGACCCTGGTGTAAGCGGCCAGCTATGGTTTGCTGACCCTAATGTAATCGGCTATCTATGAGCCGCTGGCTCGTATCAGCTTATTCACTACTGCAACTGGGCCTCTAATGGTGGTTTTTTATAGCGAATGATTTTCAATTTGAAATTGCTAACCACATGCACAGCTTTCTTTAGTTGCCTTTAGCGAGATGGGTCTAGTGTTTGTTCCGCGTGTAGCACTCGGGGGATTTAATAATTGTTGAGATGAAATTAAGATGCTTCGCTGACAGCGCGAGAAAAAGGAACTGCTTGATGCACGTGTTATTCGAGGCGTGTTGAAATGAAACCCTGCGCGTGCTGCGCCAGGTGGACACACGCGCGAGGAGCAGGCATATGTTCTGCTGTAGCCGGTTGAGAAAATGGCAGATGGGATAAGGAATCCATCCAGGGTTGATCAGCAAGCGCGGCGTCAGTTCCAATCAGCCTAAGGATGTCGACCAGTTGACATTTATCCCAGAATGCAGGCAGTGTATGGTGACAAAAGTGTGTCGAAGCCAACAGAGCAGAGCTGGGCACGGATCTTTGGGAAGGACGTGAGTTAACGAAAGATCTTCATTGACCAGGTCAGGCGCATATTGTTGCTACAGTAGAAGACATCGCCGATATTTATGCAGCAACACGGGTGGACCGTCTTCAGAGCTTACGTTCGCTAGCAGTGGAATTCGCTGTGTTGTTTGGTACATTTCAAATCGTAGTTATGAAGAAACTGAAGTATCAGAAGGTATGTTAACAATGGCTCCCACGGATGCTGCACGATAACCATAAGGAAGAACGCAGGGGGTGGAGTGTGTTGCTGACCGAGCACCATAAGGAAGAACGTATGGGGTGGAGTTTGTTGCTGACCGAGCACCATAAGGAAGAACGCATGGGGTGGAGTTTGTTGCTGACCGAGCACTATAAGGAAGAACGCATGGGGTGGAGTTTGTTGCTGACCGAGCACCATAAGGAAGAACGTATGGAGTGGAGTTTCTTCTTCTTCTTCTTCTTCGTTCTTAATCTCCCGCTACCAAACCCTGAAAAGGCTTAAGTAGCAGAATGTAGTCCAGAGAACGGAATGCGTTGTGTCGTAGTTTACAGCTTGACTGCGATGTTTGCACCTTTCGGTCCAACACATCCGACTTCAGCAATTATTTTTTGAGCACCGGGTTAGCATTCCCTCTTTGATCCCTTCTCCTTAACCAGTCTGCCCTGCTGCAGCCTGTTATCTAGGATACCGCGTGGAGGTGTAGAAGGGGCTTGGCAGCTATGGTTCGCTGGCCCTGACGCTAGCAGTCGCTGACCACTACAGCTCATGCGCTGATCAGCGTCTTGATACTGGGGTGGAGTTTGAACCACTTCCTGCGTTATGAAGCTGTGGGTGGTGAACTGGTGCTCCGAACAAGAATAACTTTGGTAGATGGCGTACGTTAGTCGTGTGTGGTAATTCGTTTGACAGAAGCGCACACTCTGATCCCAAGCCACCTGCTGAGTTAGACCCGAAGGCTAAATACAGCTTACTCGAATCAATTACTTGACGAAAAGGGGTGAACCTTGTCCATATGCGCAGGTTTCGCAGTTCCTTTGTAAATAGTGGTGCGCACGCTTTACATCATACTTTAAAAAAACTGCGTATAGAAAAACGGAGTAGATATAAGCCCAGGTGTTATAGCGAGTCTAGTTAAACGCCACTGAAGATTGTGTCCAATCACATCCTAGAACTTGTGTTAGACTGTACCCAATCAGATATTAGCTTGTGTTTGACTGTACCCAATCAGATATTCGCATGTGTTAGACTGTACTAAATCAGATATTAGCTTGTGTTAGACTGTACCCAATCAGATATTAGCACGTGTTAGACTGTACCCAATCAGATATTAGCACGTGTTAGACTGTACCCAATCAGGTATTAGCATGTGTTAGACTGTACCCAATGAAATATTAGCTTGTGTTAGACTGTACCCAACCAGATATTAGCACGTGTTAGACTGTACCCAATCAGATATTAGCACGTGTTAGACTGTACCCAATCAGGTATTAGCACGTGTTAGACTGTACCCAATCAGGTATTAGCCTGTGTTAGACTGTACCCAATCAGATATTAGCTTGTGTTAGACTGTACCCAATCAGATATTAGCATATGTTAGACTGTACCCAATCAGATATTAGCTTGTGTTAGACTGTACCCAATCAGATATTAGCATATGTTAGACTGTACCCAATCAGATATTAGCTTGTGTTAGACTGTACCCAATCAGATGTTAGCACGTGTTAGACTGTACCCAATCAGATACCGCCAGAAGATTGGAGCGTACACAATCATATACCGCCAGGTGGTTGAAGCGTACACAATCAGATACCGCCAGGTGATTGGATCGTACACAATCAGATACCGCCAGATGGTTGGAGCGTACACAATCAGATACCGCCAGGTGGTTGAAGCGTACACAATCAGATACCACCAGGTGGTTGGAACGTACACAATCAGATACCGCCAGGTGATTGGAGCGTACACAATTAGATACCGACAGGTGGTTGAAGCGTACACAATCAGATACCACCAGGTGGTTGGAACGTACATAATCAGATACTGACAGGTGGTTGAAGCGTACACAATCAGATACCACCAGGTGGTTGGAACGTACACAATCAGATACCACCAGGTGGTTGGAACGTACACAATCAGATACCGCCAGGTGATTGGAACGTACACAATCAGATACCGCCATGTGGTTGGAACGTACACAATCAGATACCGCCAGGTGGCTGGAGCGTACACAATCAGATATTAGCACGTTCTGGAACGTACACAATCAGATACCGCAATGTGGTTGGAACGTACACAATCAGATACCGCCAGGTGGTTGGAGCGTACACAATCAGATATCAAGACACATTATTAAATGTTGTTCAATCAGATGCCAGCATATCACAGAAGAGTGGTTCTCAACTATTTGTGCCGCATGCATCCTTTATACTGTATGTTATAATGTAATTTCCTACTTTCCAAGTTCGTCTGACAAAACAATGAATTCCAAATAATATGCATATGTTATTGAACGGTATTTCTGTATTAGCGCATGTACATTGTGTTTATGTATTAGTACATATACATTGACTTTATATCAAGTCATTAAATAAAATGAGAGGAAAGTGAAAGATTTGACAAGCGTCATTGAGGCTGAGTGTGCTGCTCTGATTAAATACAAACATCTTCCAGACGGAGGTACTCTGCACTCCTGCATGTCAACCAGAAGCCACGTTCGACAAACAGCTCGTCATTGTGCAAATGAATAATGGTTGCAGCTCAGTGCAACTGCAGTGCAAATAGGCAGATTGTGACAAATGTATCATAATATAAAGAAAACTATTGAACCCATGAGTAGAAAAACAGCACAACTCAAACCCTTCACTGGCGAGACATTAACTGACAACGGAAACATATGGAGCGATTAGCCGAGCCCTATTATGAAATGTACTCGTGTAACATTATCGTCACGTTTATGTCCCTAGACACTGTCAAAATCTATCCTAGTATACAGCAAGGCAAAGGCAAAGGTCCCGTCCATCATAGACGTTGATGGCATAATTAATTTTTCTAGCACTATTTTTAGTAAGGATTAACTGCGATACTTTTTATCCTCACTCTCTCGTCTCGAGCCGCTCGACTCCAGTGGCAAGTCAAGGACAAGACAACTAGGGGGCGACTACGAGATGCAGGGGACATTATTATACAGCAGCTAGATATTAAACCATGTCTAGAATATCTTAATTAGCCATTGACAGTTTGGCCGTGGACAGAGCCCAATGGGATCCCACTTTAGCTGATCTACGCTGCAAAGATACACTTTTCAAATCGCTGCAAATGATGTCAGTCCACTGCTGTAAATAAGCAGAAATGCCTCACAAAATGAGAGACGCACAGATTGTAACAATATTCAAAAAACAGAGGTATAGAGGTGAATGGGATAAATATCGAGACGTCTCTCTGCTCAGCGTTATAAACAAAGTCTTTCTTAGAGTAATCTTACTCCTGCTACGTATATGGGATGTGCGAGTGTATCCGGAGTCGCTCTGTGGATTCAGATCTGAGAGATCAACGATCGATATTGTCTTTTCTCTTCTGCAATTTCAAGAAATATCACTCGAGCTGATTATGGCTTTTTTTGTATTGATTTGGTTAGTAGAAGTGGACTCTTCAAAATCCTCTTTAAAATAGTTTATATAAGCAGATTGCTACATCTAATAATATTGGTCCATGTGGCCATGAAAGAAACAGTCCAGTTTGATGGTAGTATGTCAAAATAATTTGATATCCGCAATAGTGTCAAACAAAGAGACATACTAGTCCAGACACTGATCGGAATCTTCTATCCTCTAAAACTAAATTAGACGTTTAGTAACGCAAAAGAAGCAGCCAAGACTTTGATGTCTTGATCGCGTTCATCGCATAGAAGATGGTCGCGTCTTCAAAGATATTCTATATGGACAGCTGGCGGATAGCAAGAGAAAAGTCTAACAATCATAGCTGAGGGTCAAAGATGTGTGTAACCGGGCCATGAAGGCACTGGGCAGGGGACTGGCATTCGGGGGCCAAAGACATACAATTAAAAGAGCTGACAGCTGCCAGTGGCTCATGTGTGGCTGATTGCACCAGGGTCATTGACCCATAACTGACCAAGACCTTATTCCGCTACCAAGTGGCAGTTCTGGAAATAATGCAACCTTGCAGCCTGGCAAAGTGATTGGGGATCGAAGAGGGAACGCAAACCCGCTCTCTAAAAAGCTTTGTTGGAATCTAATGTGCCAGACCAAAAGAAGCAGATATCACAGCCTCGCTGTAACAACAACAATAGTATCTAATCCTAGCCGTACCTTTAAACTTAACCCTAACCCTAACCATAACCCTATACCAAACCACAAACCTAGCCTAACCCTGAACCTAACCCTAACCCTTCACGAAACTCAATATAACCCTCCTTTCTAAACTTCTAACTTTATCTTAGTCTTTACTTATTAATTAACAATGATATCGACCTGTCATCCTCTTAACCCGAAATAGAATGTCCCGTTACAGTCATCATTTGTCAAATATTTAAGATGGGAACTCGGGAAACTCTGTTTGGGGTGAATTAAGACGCAAGTATCAACATTAAATTGTATAACCTAAGACCTTCCCTATTGGAACTTGCAGCTTTTTTTGAGGTGAGTGCCGGGCGATGAATCGTACAATGAATACTATTCACTTTTGGACCTTGCTTTTTACAAAAGTAAAAGTCCTCATTTTGTCTCCATCGTGCTCCATCTGTACATCCCTAACAGATATTTTCCCCTCAAAATATTTTCTGATTCAGAAATATCGAAGACTTTGTCAGTTATTTCAAGAGGAGAACACATTAGAAACTTCTTTCTGAATGTACCAGAGTGAACACATCTTGTAGAGACGAGTAATCTGAAACACATTCTAACATCCGTAGTTTCATCAAATTGAAGAGAAAATAAACCAAATGCTACAAACTTGATCATCGGTACAACTTGATTCTTGATATCAATGTTCACGTTCGTTGTCATTTGAACATTATTTTATGATTGTGAAACTTCGCTAGTTTTTCTCTCAAATTCCCTTCCCCAGCATAATTCCCGCCATTTTGAGAGTAAAAAGTTTGATCAGTTTCCCGCCATTTTTGAGAGTGAAAATGTGGACCAGTTTTACCACATCTTCAATGAGTCCATATGTTATTTCCGCAAAGAATATCCGCTGCAATTGATCACCAGTGAAATGGTGCAATCTGACAGGAATTTTCCAGTTCATCTCCTGATGTTATTGTCAGCTATAACGTTGCCTGGCTTTTATACGACTGCCTTCCACACTACCAACTAGTATGGCAAAAATATATGAACTGTCTAACCTTGATTTTGGCCAATAATTCTTTTTCCCCAACCAACTTTTGTTCAATATTCGACATTTGTTTTCTTCTCTTTCCACGAAATGCGACTCAATTTTCAAATACGTACACCTCGAAGCTTCGATTATATTTTCCAATTTCTGTATTTAGTTTTAATGTTTTTACGCCATCAATTAGTGACGTGTATATATAATAAATATATAATCATATAATCATTTCTAGATCGCGTTACCAATGAAAGTGTTTTTGAAATTGTTAGGAAGGAGTTAGGCCAGTATAGAAATCGATTGATTATAATTTAAAAAACACGAAAATTGACATGGTATAGACATTTATCGCGATCGGTGAGGCTGAACAAGACCGTCCTGCAAGGCACTATGCCTGGGAAGCGTGGGAGAAGGAGACCAAAAAAGAGATGGGATGACAATTTAAAAGAATGGACGGGAAGGTCTGTAGCTTAAAGTAGTACCCTGGCACCTCACGTGCTAGAATTAACTATATTCCAAGACACGTGCTAGAATTAGCTACATTCCAAGACACGTGCTAGAATTAACTACATACTAAGACACGTGTTAGAATTAACTACATTCCAAGACACGTGCTAGAATTAACTACATTCCAAGACACGGGCTAGAATTAACTACATAGTAAGACACCTGCTAGAATTAACTACATTCCAAGACGCGTGCTAGAATTAACTACATAGTAAGACACGTGCTAGAATTAACTACAAACCAAAACACGTCCTAGAATTAACTACATACCAAAACACTTCCTAGAATTAACTGCATACCAAGCCATGTCCTAGAATTAACTACATTGTAAAACACGTCCTAGAATTAACTACATATCAAGACACGAGCTAGAATTAACTACTGTTTCTGTTTCTAAAAATCGACATCACTGCACTCCGGGCATACCCATAGGTGCTCAGTCTCTCTCATCAAATGGCGTAAGGTATGGATGCTGATGGTCCCTGTAGCTCGCTGGTTGTACACTTTCCTGCGCCGTCCTCTCATGCGCCCCACTCCGCTCGAACCTCGTTTAATGTCAAAACTTTGCAGTGTGTGGATTGCTGCTTCATCTATTGCGGTGTCCTCATCCAGCAGGCGGTCATTGATTGATTTCAAAATGCCACTTCTGTCCATCACCAATGTGACGCATGATGGGAGCCCGTGAAGCCAAGACGTCAGCTCTTTCATTGCCCTGAACCCCGGCATGAGCAGGACAGTAGATCCAGGTCAGCGCCTGGAGGTTTGAGGCCTCAACAGCAGCTATCCACTCGTACATAAGCCATCCCTTCTGTACTTTCTGAAGTACGGCTTGCGCGTCTGTCACGATGACGGCCTTTGTTATAGAAGTCTCAGATATCCATTTCAGTTCTGAGGTCACTGCTTCCGCCTCCATGCTCATACTGGAGGTTGTTGACATGTATGCCCTACTGCGCTCAGCAACGACCTCTCCTCTCACTCTAGCCGAGAAACCCCAGCCTGATGTCCCACTGCGCACGACTGATCCGTCGGTGTATATGACTGCGTCACTCTCCTGGGTGTTCTCAGTTATCAGCTGATATACCTCGTGCTCTACATATCGAGACACATGCTAGAATACGTGCCATAAAGTTCCAGTACATGCTCTGGTCTGAAGCTAACATGTCTTCGATGCGATTGACCTGAGCAGAATGTGGTTAGAAATTTAAGTCTGTTAACGAGAAATATCATGCTAAATGTTCGTTTTTTTTTTATAGCATGATTAATTCTTGTATTCCCATGTAGCTATTAGCCCTTTCGTTTGTCACAGCAGAAAATAAATAAGTCAGACGAAGAAGAAGAAACAGCAGAATAATAAAAATAATACGAAGAAGAAGAAGAAAAAGAAGAAGAAACACAATAACAACAAGAACAACAATAACATCGACAACAACTTCGACAACAACAACAAGAAAACGAAAAAAAGGAAGAGTAGCAAGAAGACGAAGAAGATGAAGAGTAAGAGGAAGAAGAAAAAGAAAAAGAAGAAGAAGAAGAAGAAGAAGAAGAAGAAGAAGAAGAAGAAAATACTGGCTTAAACAGATGAGCGTTACCATCTTGTTTTGTTGAAACTTCATTCCTTGCAAGCATAGCACAACCACTAAACTTGATCTCTCCTGTCAAACTTGTCAATGTCAAGTCTGAAGATTATCAAGTATTCAGTTCTGTTGAACAGATAATGTGCGTCATTTATTTGATGATTTGGATATCACTACACTTATAACTCAACTTGACCTTTTGTCTACTCCTCGTATGTCTCATGACCTCTTCACAAGATACATCTGCGTCCGAGCTCTCGTCCTTCTGCCCAATGACATGTAATGGTATCTGAACGTGTTTATTATTCTTTAGTGCCATACAAAGCGCTCCATTTATCCTAGGAAGACGCATTTTAAAAATATCTTTGAGCGCAGAGAACCTAGGAGATGATGATCAGGGGTTTGGCTTGGCTTGGCTTGGCTTCGTTCGTTCTTAATCTCCCACTACCAAACACTAAAAGGGCTTAAGTAGCAGAATGTAGATCCAGAGAACGGAATGCGTTGTGTCATAGTTTACAGCTTGACTGCGATATTTGCACCTTTCGGTCCAACACATGCGACTTCAGCAAGCCTTTTTTTAGTACCGGGTTAGCATTCCCTCTTCGATCCTTTCTCCTTAGCCAGTCTGCCGTGCTGCAGAATGTTATCCACGATCACCGCGTGGAGGTATAGAAGGGTCTTGGCAGCTCTGGTTCGCTGGCCCTGACCCTAGCAGTCAGCTATGGGTCGCTGACCACTGCAGCTCATGCGCTGCTCAGCATCTTGATTCCGTGGTTGGATTTAATTCCGGTATTTGGTAAGCGGGATGGACTTAGATCTCAGTCGGAACATGGTTGTAGGTTTATTGATACTGTCATTTACATTCGGGCTATTTATTTATGTCTGTAGAGCGTGAGATCTTGCTGAGATCTTGTCTTGATACATTCTTTGTTAGTCTGTCTGCCTTGTCATTCCAAGTTGTGTTTGAGTGTCAAAGAATCCACTTGGCTTGGCTTCCTTCGTTCACAATTTCCTGCTACCAAACCGAGAAAGGGCTTAAGTAGCAGAATTTAGTCCAGAGAACGGAATGCGTTGTGTCGTAGTTTACAGCATAACTCAATATTTGCACCTTTCGGTCCAACACATCCGACTTCAGCAAACATTGTTTTTAGTACCGGGTTAGCATTCCCTCTTCGATCTTTTCTCCTTAGCCAGTCTGCTCTGTTGCAGCCAGTTATCCAGGATCCCCGCGTAGAGGTAGCGTAGAGGTGTAGAAGGGTCTTGCCATCTGTTTCGCGGGCCCTGACGCTAGCAGTCAGCTATGGATCGCTGACCATTGCAGCTCATGCGCTGCACATCATCTTGATACCAAAGAATCCACTTTATAACTATTTTAATGACATGGAACGTGATAATATGGTCAACGTCTGGTGATATCTGAATTTGATCATGTGTACATCATTTCCTAATGTTTTAAGGATATACATCGTCTTTAAAGATAACATTAAATTTAAGGGAATCATTAAAAACCATTCTCAGATGGTACAAGGCGGCTTCTATTGCAGTGACTTTAAGACAAATATATCTGCATTCAGTTGGTGGCGATTTCCACCTTGTATTTACAGTTTGTCAGCTTCTGCGTTGATAGGGATATTGAACTGAAACAGGAATACATTGTATTACAAATCTTTGACCCACTAACATTACACAGTATATAGTTCATTTAGGTCTGTAATATTTTAATGAGGATTCGCAAGAACTAAAAGTGCATATCCCTATGGCAACCAATTACAGTACAAGTTAAACGTTTATTTACTTTTACTTGGTCGCTCCTCTTCTACCATAGAGAGTTTCCTTTATAGTTATGGTTTCATCATGTTGGGGGAAATACAACCCTTCTAATCAACATTTTGCGACGTGCTGGTAGGTAGCAGTGCAACTGTGTTACTCGTTCTGCCCCGGTAACACAGGAGAACCAAATGAACACATCTGCTGCTGTACTAACAGACCGATGCAGAAGATCTGTACGTCTAGCGAACTGTACAATTTGAAAGAAACAACAAGTTTAACAAATAAAGGTTTCCCCACTTCCAGCACTCCCCCCCCCCTCCCCATTGCACCCTTTCTCCGGCCTCCAATCTCTTCCACTTTAAAATTTCTTTGGGCCTCTTCCGCATTCAAACAGCCCGTCACCCTGCCCGCTTCAACCCGCTCAGCTCTTCCCTATAACACCTCCCCCCCCCCCTCTCCTCAAAACCGCCTAACCATTAAATCCACCCGCCACCCTCAAACCAAATCTGATCCCTCGTCCCCCCCCCCCCCCCATCTTTTCGTGTAGTAGTGCCTCTCAACAAGCGCCATTTTCACCCAGTTAATGATAACATCACTTGATTCAAATCTTCCTTGCAAACGTTTGAAATACAGACTGGCGCTCATTTGAGAAATAATTAGATAGATCGTAAAGACTGATTATCGTGTAATATATTTATATTAATCTCCATTCTGAGGCAAGTTTTGAAATTAAGCTGAACTAAATCACGCTCCTTTGATAGGATCAGAAAATCTTCAAAAACTAGTCTTGTTGCTGGAAGTAGTACCGTGTCATAGTGACACCTGTCTCTAACACTGCAGGGCCCATCCGTTCTTCTTCTTCATCTTCTTCTTCTTCTTCTTCTTCGTTCTCAATCTCCCACTACCAAACCCTGAAAGGGTAAGTAGCAGAAAATAGTCCAGAGAACGGAATGCGTTGTGTTGTAGTTTACAGCTTGGCTGCGATATTTGCACCTTTCAGTCCAACAGATCCGACTTCAGCAAGCCTTTTTTTAGTACCGGGTTAGCATTCCCTCTTCGATCCCTTCTCCTTAGCCAGTGTGCCCTGCTGCAGCCTGTTATCCAGGATCACCGCGTGGAGGTGTAGAAGGGTCTTGGCAGCTATGGTTCGCTGGCCCTGACGCTAGCAGTCCGCTATGGGTCGCTGACCACTGCAGCTCATGCGCTGCTCAGCATCTTGATCCCCGTTGTTATTCTATTTACTCGTTATATTTTGTTAATAGTGTCATTTTTTTATTTTTTACAGTCTTCTGCGGTTTTCATTCTTCGTCTTTTGTCGCTTTCCTTCATCGTTTTATCGTACAGATCCCTCTGAAGCACACGCATTCATCAACCTCAGCCCAAACCACCGGGCCATGATTAATCACTTAAGTCTATAATACACGCTCGTGGTTACTCTGACTTTTCTTGTGCCCCACCCACTGCATTTTTGTGAACCTTCAAATTTTCTTGGTTGTTATTGTTGTTGAATTTCTACAATGAGTAGTTACTCTTTTGTGGGCCCTAAAATTTACGTTAAGTGGCGAGTTGTCGTAGTTTTCCTCACATTCCGAGCGGGCTGATAAAGGTGGATTGTGGTCCTCCAGGTGGTTGTACTATGCCTGGTGTCATCTGCGTGACGCTCACTACTATGAGGATCACGTCGATCCCTCACATCGTTAGCCAGGCTACCATGAAAACAGCCTGTTTCCAGGAAGGGCTACTACAAAGCCTAGGTGAGGGTATTGGCCAGTATGTGTTTCCTGACCCTAACATGTTTGATCTTTATATTTTGTCTGACCAGACGTTAGTTTTCCTACTCGTATTTTCTTGGAAAATGAAGGAAACCTTAAACACACGGACCCCTGGATCACTTACCGAGGAAGAAAGAATAGTACCACTATTTTACTAGGCGTGTCGTAAAATATGATTACGATTGTGCACGTGGCAAGCAATTTAAACATCTAAAACAAGGTGCCATATAAAACACCTCTAATTAAGTTAGCGCCTCTAGTTTAATTATGACTACTTTTTATTATATTTTTTAATGTCTGTCTGTCTGGTTTACAGGGCCTTCGGATGAAGCAACCCTTAAAGTGAACAGATATAGGCAGTCTGCGTCATACACACGTACGAGTTTACTTATACACACATATATATATACACACACACACAAACATATCGACACAGGCTCACGCAAATGGTCAATACTTATTTACTTGATTAGTATCGGATTTATAAATAGTATCTTCATCCCAACTCTGTGCTACCAGTGTCAGACATGGGCATTGAATACGGCCTAGGAACGAAAGTTAGCCACGTGCGAAAAGCGGTGCCTACGAAAGGTCACTAACAACACCAGAAGAGACAGAATCACTAATACGAGTATTCGGGAGAAGGTTGGAACAATTCCCTGTCTACAGTACATAGAGCAATAGAGAATGAATTGGTTTGACCACATTGTGGGAATGCAACAAGACCATATTGTTCATGTAACCTTCTTCAGGGGAACATCAGGAAGAAGGGCAAGAGGTAGGCCGATAACAAAGTGGGTGACTGGTTAAAAGAAATTTGCCGTTAAATAGTGATAAATGTTACTCTGGCCACGAGAGAGACGAAAGACAAACACATACCACGACACTGGGCTACAACCGGGTAGATAGTGAAGTGACAAAAGACAAATACATACAACAATACTGGGCTACAACCCGGAAGAAAGTGAGACAACACTGGGTTACAACCCGGTAGAAAGTGAGGTGACAAAAGACGAATACATACCACGACACTGGGCTACAACCCGTTAGAAAGTGAGACAACACTGGGTTACAACCCGGTAGAAAGTGAGACGACAAAAGACAAATACAGACAACGACACTGGGCTACAACCCGGTAGAAAGTGAGACAACACTGGATTACAACCCGGTAGAAAGTGAGACGACAAAAGACAAATACAGATAACGACACTGGGCTATAACCCGGTAGAAAGTGAGACAACACTGGGTTACAACCCGGTAGAAAGTGAGACGACAAAAGACAAATACAGACAACGACACTGGGCTATAACCGGGTAGAAAGTGAGACAACACTGGGTTACAACCCGGTAGAAAGTGAGACGACAAAAGACAAATACAGACAACGACACTGGACTATAACCCGGTAGAAAGTGAGACAACACTGGGTTACAACCCGGTAGAAAGTGAGACGACAAAAGACAAATACAGACAACGACACTGGGCTACAACACGGTAGAAAGTGAGACAACACTTGGTTACAACAGGGTAGAAAGTAAGACGGCAAAAAGAAGAAAAGTAGGGTTGAAAAGGAGTCAATAATAATTTATTATTTAATGATTCGTATTTTAAGATATTTAATGGAAATTCTTACATAAATAGTTTTTTTTTTATGTTCTGTTTATTATTTCTCACGTTCGCGTGATTTTATTTGGATGATATCATTATTATATTCATCTGCTCCAAAATGATGAAGACCAAAGATACTCGACAATGCTTTAGGCAAAACTAAAAATTACGGTTAGAGAAGATTTTTAAGAGTTGTCAGACAAAAGGTTTTGTGATGGTTTAGACAAACGTTTGCGGAATATTTATGAAACTGGCTCGGTCAAACCACCCGTCAGAAGTGGAAAACGGAGATATATACCCACTGACAAGAGCAATATCGATACCAAACGGCTGGTGTTAAAGTACTAAGATTAACCTAAAACTAATAGTTCCAAAAGGGAAATTTTTTACAGATTTTGGAATTTCGTAGTCCCATTAATTCGAGATATTATTAAACAACATCTTAAACTGAAATTAACGGATAGCGACTAAATTAACGGTAGCTAACATAGCGACAAGACTGAAGTTATCGCAATTACCGCTAAACAGACATTCGGCGCACATTGTAAATTTCATTTGGTTCATCGATGCAAAGTTGTTTACTGTTGGTACTCCACGGTGCAACCAAAATGATCGTTCATATTCCAAAATCAGAGCTTGCAAAAATGTTGCATTGCTGGAGAAAAAACAGATTGCCTCGGTTGCAACTAACTTTCAACAAATGGGGTGGGGTTTGGCTTCGTTCATTCTCAATCTCCCACTACCAAACAGGGCTTAAGTAGCAGAATGTAGTCCAGAGAACGGAATGCGTTGTGTCGTAGTTTACAGCTTGACTGCGATATTTGCACCTTTTGGTCCAACACATCCGACTTCAGCAAGCATTTTTTGAGTACCGGGTTAGCATTCCCTCTTCGACCCCTTCTCCTTAGCCAGTCTACTCTGTTGCAGCCTGTTATCCAGGATCACCGCGTGGAGGTGTAGAAGGGTCTTGGCAGCTTTGGTTCGATGGCTCTGACGCTAGCAGTCAGCTATAAGTCGTTGTCCACTGCAGCTCATGCGCTGCTCAGCATCTTGATCCCAAATGGGGTGTGATTTCTGTTGGGGTGTCTAGCTTGGAACAAACTTCTGGAATGAAAATAAACGGCGCCAACTACTGAATTGTTATGTGGAAGCAACATTTTCTGGCAACAAATTTCAGCATTTTCAGACTTGTCTATCTTTCAGCGAAACAATGCACCAGTTTGTATAGCTTGTGAAACGGTTCAACTTCTTGACCGTGAGACTTCTACTTTCGTGCAACAACTGTGTTGTGGCAGCATGGTCAAAGAGGTGGGCTTTGACATTGTGATCTCTATAGCAGTGAGCTAACTGAGGATTCTCGTATTATCCTACAGCTAGGAGGACCCAAATATTATGTTTTCAATTATTCCCCAGAATGTAAGAAAAGCCACTGTGACTTGATACCAAATAAATATCGTCAAGAGTTAAACTAGCTTTGCACGAGTTGCTCAAAACAGCAAAAATGAATACAGTTTAGTAAGGCAAGACATGTAAGAAGGGAGGCGGGCATTCTCACCCGATAAGAGCTGTAACAAGTACAATAATGCATCTAAAACCTCATCTCCGACGGCAACCTTCGTGATAGAACTGTCTTTATTATACCGTGTTTCTGGACACAGGCTGTCTCACAGGGGTTTGCCCAGCGAGGTGGGGATCGATACTGTAATCCGCATAATGAGAAGCCTCACATTGCACTACAGCCAGCAGGACTTGGGTACACGTTCTCTAGTTCGCTTCGGGATGTAAGAAACGCCACTGTAACCCCCTACAAAATTAACATCATCAAGAGTTAATTTAACTCAGTACGGGTAGTTTCGAACAACAACAATAGCAGCAACATCAACAGCACCAGCAACAACAACAACAGCAACAACAGCAATAACAGCAAGAACAACAGCTACAACAACAACAACAGCAACAACAACAACAACAACAGCAACAACAACAACAATAGCAGCAACAACAACAACAGCAACAACAGCAATAACAGCAAGAACAACAGCTACAACAACAACAACAGCAACAACAACAACAACAACAGCAACAACAACAACAGCAACAACAAGAACAGCAACAACAACAGCAACAGCAACATCAACAACAGCAACAACAACAACAACAGCAACAACAACAACAGCAACAGCAACATCAACAACAACAACAACAGCAGCAACAGCAACAACAACAACAGCAACAGCAACATCAACAACAACAACAACAGCAGCAACAACAACAACAAGAACAGCAACAGCAACAACAACAACAGCAACAGCAACAGCAATATCAACAACAGCAACAACAACAACAACAGCAACAACAACAACAGCAACAGCAACATCAACAACAACAACAACAGCAGCAACAACAACAACAAGAACAGCAACAGCAACATCAACAACAGCAACAACAACAACAACAGCAACAACAACAACAGCAACAACAACAACAAGAACAGCAACAACAGCAACAACAACAACAACAGCAACAACAACAACAGCAACAACAACTACAACTCATGTCATCGTTACAGTTAAAGTGGGCAACGCGAGAAAGAAAAGGGGCATTGCGCCTTCACCAGTCTGTGGCCTATCACACGGAAGTCTATAATACTTCATCCTCGACAGCAACACACGATATTAAACTGGTTTGTACTCGTATCCTCAATGACATACCCAATCCTGCCCACTCTGCTCCAAGATTAACCCCACGCGCATCAGTTGCTTTTGTTTATTCAATAAAATACATCCAGTCCATGTTTTCTTAAGTCCCATGTATCGAAACAGAAACTGTTCCGGCCATGTTGTCAGCAAATACTTAATTTGTTCTGTCCAGAGAATGCATTATTCTATTGATTCAATGTAACGTGCCGTTATACATTACTGTGTTTCCAGTATTTATTCCTGCTTGTAGCAACACTTTAATGGATGGGATATTTTTGCTATTTGATTGTTGTCATTTGCAAATTGTTTATTTCATCTCATTCACCCACTCATCTCTGGGAAAATGGGTCAGTCTATTTCACAAATGAATTAAAACTTTATTGGTTCCAAGTGCATCATAAGTCTTCAACAAATGCTTATCAAGCAATACCATCTTCTACTCACCCTACTCGCTCCTTCGTGGGCTAATTGTTCCAGCACTGACAACATCTTTAGAGATTTAGTTGTTAGACTCAAGCTATATGTGCCATGTGTGTTCCGTGCTTTCCTAGTGGATCTTACCCTTGGGAACCCAGAGTAAAGCCTGGCTGGTAATGCTATCCACCGGTGACCTTAACGTGTGACCTGCCCAATGATATCGCTTAGCCTGAAAGTCTCAGTCTACAGATTCATGCCCGGCCCTACACAGCAATCTACCACTTGGCATCCAATCATAACATTTCAGCCCTTCAGTCCTGTGTCCGCACCTTCTTCTTCTTTGCGTTCATGATCCTTTGGTTAAGTTATATTTGCAGGCTAGTGGCCATGATAAAGTCTGTAGTCTTCACAAGACAGAGCGGCTGCCTTACAGCTTGTGTCTCAGCTCCGCACCCTCTGGCCAGGTCTTTCATCTAATGCCACTGTGACGGGGTATTCTTGTAGAATGTGTTCTGGATTCCTGCCCCCTGTTCCACATGAGCATTCACCGGTGTGTGTGATCTTTAGTCGGTATAGATGTTCTAGCAGTCTGCAGTGACCAGTTCTAAGGTGAAATAAGGTAGAGTGTTGATTTCTTTTGAGTTGGTGAGTTGGGTCTGGTCTACTGCTTATGTTCATGTCTTATATCCATTGGTGTATATACTGACTTACGATTATGTTCTTGATATCTAGGCATGGTACTCGATGATTAAAGTGTGCCTTTATGCTGCCATCTTTTGTTAGAGAACCATCACTCTCGATTCTATGATTCCGATGTGCCCGCACATATTTATGGACGATTCACTTTTTTCCGCAGTCCTGTTCGCCATACACCAAGACTCTGTGCCATATGCAAGAACAGACTTCACATTGGAGCTGAACTCTGAGCCATATTCAAGAACAGACTTCACATTGGAGCTGAACTCTGAGCCATATTCAAGAACAGACTTCACATTGGAGCTGAACTCTGAGCCATATTCAAGAACAGACTTCACATTGGAGCTGAACTCTGAGCCATATTCAAGAAGACTTCACATTGGAGCTGAAGATTTTTAGTTTCGTGCTGGAACTAACATCTTTATTCTTCCAAAAAATACCCAATGCAATCAAATAACCTCTGGCCTTTTATATTCGTTATGTCATATTTGTATCGACACTCCGTACGATATTACTACCCATATATCTGCAAGTTTACACGTCCTGTAAGGATGTAGGGCCTGCCTCTGTCAATCCGTTCCATGACGTATTTATTCGCGTAACTTTAGTTTTCTCTCCATCTGTACACAATCCTAGTTCTCCATTTAGTTTTCTCTCCATCTATACATAATCCTAGTGGTTTCAATTTAGTTTTCTCTCTATCTATACACAATCCTAGTTCATTATTTAGTTTTCTCTCCATCTATACATAATCCTAGTGGTTTCCATTTAGTTTTCTCTCTATATATACACAATCTTAGTTCTCCATTTAGTTTTCTCTCCATCTATACACAATCCTAGATCTCAATTTCGTTTTCTCTCCTTCTATACATAATCCTAGTGGTTTCCATTTAGTTTTCTCTCTATCTATACACAATCTTAGTTCTCCATTTAGTTTTCTCTCCATCTATTCACAATCCTAGATCTCAATTTCGTTTTCTCTCCATCTATACACAATCCTAGTTCTCCATTTAGTTTTCTCTCCATCTATACCCAATCCTAGTTCTCCATTTAGTTTTCTCTCCATCTATACGCAATCCTAACCGTCTACATTTAGTTTTCTCTCCATCTTTACACCATCATAGCAGCTCCGATTTCTTATATGTAAAGCCATTTCACGTTGAAGCGGACAGTTGTCACTTGACAACACCGCCAAATCATTAACAATTATCCAGTTAAAAATCCAGGTCATCATTTTCCAATCCAATCCCTAAGGAACGCTGACAAGGTGGGTATCTGCCATTCTTTTCTCCTTTCATAATTCATGTAAGATCCAGAAGGAAAAGAAACGGGGATATGAGACAGCCCTGTCAAATCTCTGGTCGTTTTTGGAAGGGCTGAGAGAGTCGACCCTTATAGAGAAACTTACAACCCCTAACCTCATACATTTTCATTAACACACAAATACACGTGATAATGATGGAGCAGCATCCACAGCGACGATCTGTCACTTGTCATTTCAATGCCAAGGGAACCGATATCAAGTGAAACCTCCATTCCTCACTCTGTTCAACCATAACAGATTCCAGAGTGCCGGCTGTGCACACATCCCCACGAAACCGTTGAATCCAATCTTTTCGAGTGTTCCAAGCTTGACAATGTTAGGAAAGACAGTCTTCCTTTTAACAGCTCATAAACATTTGCAAATACCACTATTTGGCATTGGGCCAAAGGTCATGGGCACACAGGCTGCTGGGTCAGTAACCAACCACTAAACCAATCAATCAACCAACCAACCAACCAATCAACCAATAAACCAATCAACCAACAAACCAACCAACCAACAAACCAATCAACCAACACACCAACCAATCAACAAATTAACCAACAAACCAATCAACCAACTAAACACGTATTAAACTAAGTTTAGTAATCTGGCCTGTGTACAATCTATGCTGACGAAATCCTGCTTGTTCCTCTTAAGTATATTAGTGGAGATGGAAAGACAAATAGCGCGCTAAGTGGAATTTGTAATAGAAAAGCTTAACTTGGCATTCTGCTGGAAATTCGGCGCGCGAAAAATATTTTGTTTTGGTTCCTAAAAAGATCTTTATTACAAGCCTGTTTCACCAATTTGGCCGTCTCATTTAGCAGTAATGGCCGTCTCATTTAGCGCTAATGGCAATAGTCAGGAATACAAGATTAAACAGACAAACAGCCAGCCAGAAAATCGAGTACTACAAGCAAGCAGTATGTCTAACGACTGGCGTTCAGCTTTTGATCTTTTACAATTTCCGGCATTAAATTTCCATTTCAGCAGCTGAGCTCACAGTGAACACTGAATTGGTGAATTCAGCTTTTCAATACAGTTTTGGGGACTGAGTGGTCTCGAGGCTAGACGTCTGCCTCGGTTGTTGGAGGTCGCGGGTTCAAATCCCGGTGGAGAACAGGATTTTTTTCACGTGGACTTTCTGTTGGCAGAGGTCCCCAAGTATAGAACTAGATAGCATTCTCCGTGAAGAATAAGAATCGACTGTTTAACCCGAATGGATATGGCTCAGAGGAAGCATGTTCAACGTGCCAAAGAAAATCCCACTGAGACTGCAGACCTTAATCAAAAAGTGTCGTCTTTGGCACATGCTTCGTCTTAGATGGCCAGACACAGATCTGTGGGAGCGAACACTGCAGCATTCCAATAGAGCAGGAGATTAGGGAGAGCAAGTGGGGGAAGGATAGAGTACACTATTACAATGTTGCCGGGCAGTGTAGCCAGACATGCACTGGGTTAGAACCCGCGTGGAAGGAGACTAGTTGGAAAACCAAGAAACACGAACAATCAAGAAAAAATTCAGTTTAATCGGGGTCTTGTGATCGAACTTAAGAAAACCGGCATAGCATAGCAACAGATGGAAAAAATATGTTACGGCCCTATGCCCCCAAGAGGAACCAGACGGATTCATGATGATGGTCGCAAAAAATACAAATTACACACAATATAGCACCATTTTAAATCACATGCAACAATATCTTGACTTTCCAATTCTTTATTCTGTCAATTCTTGATTCTGTTCTCAAGTAAAACGATGTTTTCAATGTCGTCCACCTACATTATATTCTGAATCGGAGGAGAAGTAATTCCAGAACTATGATATGCAGATGACATAGTTACGCTCTCAGACAGCGTTGAATGCCTCGTACATCTGCTTACGTCCGTTGAGGGCCTCGTACATTTCCTTACGTCCGTTGAGGGCCTCGTACATTTCCTTACGTCCGTTGAGGGCCTCGTACATTTGCTTACGTCCGTTTATGGCCTCGTACATTTGCTTACGTCCGTTCAGAAGCACAGTGAAGATCATAATCTTTTCCTGAATATACAAAATACAAAGATAATGTCTATTGGCGCACACAGACCCCCCCCCCCCCTCCTCACGTAAGATAATGTGCATTGGCACACACAGGACCCCCCCCCCCCCTCCCTCCACTCCTCACGTAAAATAATGTGCATTGGCGCACACAGACCAAAACCTAAGATGATAAGATAATGTTCAATTTGTCGTTTTGGCACGCACAGACCCACCCCCCCCCCCCCCCACTCAAGATAATGTCAATTGGAGCACACAAACCGCAACTAAAGATAATGTCCATTTGCACAAACAGACCCCTCACCTAAGATAATGTCCATTGGCACACACATACCCCACTCCAACCAAGAGAATGTCCATTTGGCACACACAGAACCCCCATCCCTCCCCCCTCCACCCAAGATAATGTCTATTGACACACACAGCCCCCATCCCAAGATAATGTCCATTGGCATACATAGACCCCCCCTTCCCTCCCAAGATAATGTCCATTGGCACACACAAACCCAACCCAAGATCACTATTGGTAATGAAGAAATTGAACACCTGAATTACTTTGAATACAAGACTCTTTGATAACAAACAATGGGGACTGTACAAACAATGGGGACTGTACAAACAATGGGGACTGTACAAACAATGGGGACTGTACAAACGAAATAAGGAGACGATTGTCCATAGTGATGCAGGAACTGACTAGTATGCAAAATGTGCCGCACAATACTAACAGAGAATTAACGTTAAAGATCCTCAGAACATGCGTATTCCCGGTGGAAATGTCGATGTGAGACATAGACTATCAGACAAATTTTTAGTATGAGGATTCGGGCTTTCGAGACAAAATACTGCAGAAGAATCCTCAAAATACATTGTGTTATGAAATGAACAAATAAAGCTATTCTGCAAGATTTGAGTGTCGAAGAGAACTGTCTCGGAAACAGGTTTTTCGGCCACACTGACGGACTGAAGAAAGCAGTTCTGGAGGTAATTGTCCCAGAAAGACCAGGAAGAGGCCAACCAAGACGTAGATGGGCACAGGACATCAAGGACACCCTAAACAAGGAGCGGAAGGGGGGGTAGACTGACTACTGATCGAGATTCCTATTGAGTGGCTCTGATGAGAGCGACGTTCTGCCATCGGCATGCTACATGTTGATGATGTTTCTCTTCCAACCGATCTCATCTAACGTTCCATCACGACATTCTACGCAATTCGACATCTTTGTTTGTTTGTGAGATATATGTAATGGTTTTGCTTGAGTTTTATTTCTGATTCTCTCATTTCTGTTTATTTACGTTTGACACGCATTCCCAGGTGTCATTCGCTAATTCGTTATCAGCCGTCAAAATTTATTTTCAAGACATAAAGGCTAGGCTTTGACATTCGTCAATCATTTACTTACGTCAGTGCTGTTGTCCATGACGATACGAAAGTGTAAGTATGTATAGGTAATAGCACAATTACGTGAATTCATTTTGGTGGCGGTTCAAGTATAAAAACAACGTAGTATGAAATAACCAAATGATCTTCAGTAGCGACACGTTTCAACACACAATATAACAACTAACGAGTATTAACGACACGAACGATAACAAATAATAACGTACTTATCTAGCGTCGGAATAGTGTAGTGGTAGAGCGCTGGCTTTTCACGGCAAAGGAGCGGGGTTAATCTCTCATGACGTCGTGCTTCAGCCGACCCAGTTGTAAAATGGGTACTTGAAATACGACTAGGGAAGTAAAAGGCAACGAGGAAAGAAACTGCCCACCCTACCGAATACAAGCTGTGACCTAGTATACTGAAGTCTCTAACAACTTCACCACCCGACAACATTGTAACTACAATGGGACAAACCTAGACTTGGTATACTGAAGTCTCTAACAACTTCACCACCCGACAACAGTATAACTACTATGGGACAAACCTTTAAGGCACTTGCATCTTAATTCACACCAAGCAAAAAATGTATTCTTAAAATACCGGATATCTATTTTTAGCACTGAATTTGGGAGTAGTGCACCCACAGAATAGTAAACTGTGGGGTTGTCAAACATCGAGCTTATAACAGGATTGCTTCAAACATCGCGCTTATAACAGGATTGCCAAGTATCCTAGATTTAATCATCAAACATTAAATCACTCAGTCAACTTTGTTGACTCTACCACAGGCTCACATACTCAAAGCATCGAACGTTCTTGGAAAAGGGGCGGTACACGCGCACAAATGGCACATGCAGGCATATGCTTGACTCGTACATGTGCCAGTTCTTGTGGCATCGATGACACACACAGGCATATGCTTGATTCGTACATGTGCCAGTTCTTGTGGAATCGATGACACACACAGGCATATGCTTGATTCGTACATGTGCCAGTTCTTGTGGAATCGATGACACACACATGCAAATGCTTGATTCGTACATGTGTCAGTTCTTGTGGCATCGATGGCACAAAGTAAATGGTTTGGACGTATTCAGCTATATTATTACTATTATTGTTCAATTCTGGCCACCTCAATAATTAAAATGGTTGTGTTTGGTCGTCTAATTATTTCATTCAGTCTGTCAGGAAATGATTTTCTCCTCCTGTTTAGGGCCCTACATTCTTAAATAAGATAGGTCGCAAAACTGAATACAATCATCTTTTCTACACCTCTATCTTTATCTAAGTCCTTACTTACTTATTTAAAATATAACGATATCGACCTGTCCTCCCCTTAACCCGAAATAGAATGTCCCGCTACAGTCATCAGCAGGAGTCATCAACTGTCAAATGCTTAAGATGGGGACACGTGGATCTCTGTTTGGGGTGAATTGAGACACAAGTACCACGTTTACTTACTAATCTGCCAAAGCACAGTCATTGCAAGATCACATGGGACTCTACCAAGCAAGGACAACCATTTGGGACAACGCTTTCGTCCCACAGGAGGGACAAACAAATTGAAACAATATAACGACATCACGTGAGACGAACGGTAATCATCATTTATGTCAAGGAATTTGGAAAATCGGAACCGGAAATAGGAAACTTAATCAAATACTGGTCGCGTGCAATGTCCGAACACGTGACATGTGAGAGAATCTCTGAAACTTCGTTATGTAAATTAATAACGCCACGCTATTTATTATTACAGTAATTTTCCTGTTTAACGTTGTCGGTTTAACAGAGCCTCGAACTGACAGTGACGACGGTAATCCTAATTGTATCTCCAAACGGTGAAGATCTATACATCTCATTACATCATCGTCATGGCAACGGTCTAGGGACTCATCCTTATTATTGAGACGCTGCAGTTGACTCAGTTGTGAATGGATACCTTGTTTTATGTTAGAGACAGAAAGGCAGAGATCAAACAGACTAATCACTGCATCTCATTATGGGGAAGGAAGACTAACGTCTGGTCCGGTAAAATATACTGGTCAGACATGTTAGTCAGGGTCAGGTAAAATATACTGATCAGACATGTTAGTTTATGGATGTTGTCGTTTCGTCGTTTTCTCGGAAATCATCGCCTTTGCTTTCCCTGTAATGTGTCTTGTAGTACAGTATTTGCAAGTCCAAATTGTAGGCAAAGAATATCGTTAAAGATGCGTCCTTAGTCCGTGCGACTAGCCACCGCTGTCTTCGCTGTCCTAATGAGAGTGTTCATGCTTTGGAGATCGGTGAGAATGCAATTCTGCTTGTGTCACTCTGTCCTTCTATGTAATTCCAACTAAGGATAGCTGGCGCCGTTTATGGACAGCGTTTGGTATAACCTGCCAGCTTCCTGTCGCGCAAGGACAAAAATATCTCAAAATAAGATCTATTATTATGGCGATTTTTTTTTTTCATTTTTGTTTCGCAAGTTTTTTTTTAGGTATTTACATTTTTTCCACGTCTGCCAAAATGCATTTGCAAGCAAAATATAGGCTATACTTTGACATTTATCCATTTTTGGTTTCATCCGTCCTCTGGTCCATCCAGTGAAAAGTGCAAGCTATCTGTGAATGCCGATATGAATGTACTTGAAAACAGATAAATATTTGTCTTTTATAAGTTTGTTGGTTAAAACTGTTCTTTATACAAGGACACGATTTTTGTGTTTTGACTGCAGGAGTAATTTTTTTTTTTTTTTTTTAATTTGTGTGTTTCTTTGTTGAATTTTTGCATTGACATTTTTTTTTAAATTGGTAATTTGATTTTGTTTTTAATTAAAAGTTTGATCATTCATCTGCGCCGTTCATCACTTTATGACGGATATTTCTCGTAATTCAATTGCAGAGATCAAGTTGGTCAACATTCATTGCTGACTTTGCTCTTAGAAACAGATCATCCGCCATGTTGATTTCTTCACCTGCGTCGTCTTCAATGTTTACTTCCGGTAGGTAGTTCGTGATTGTTCAGCTCAATCAAAGCGTGTGCTAGTTCGAATTCCACTTGAAATTGTTGATCTTGCTGTCTATACAAGTAAATATATTTGTAAACTATGTCTTTCGGTGCAAGCTTTTGAATAATCTGTCCAGGATTTGTCAAAATTTGATAGATTAATAGGTCGCTATAGTAAAGGTTGTGGTCAAAACGTCAGTTCTCTAGGTTATAGGGAAGTTGGTAAAAATAGGAGAAATAGAAGTGCACGAAAACGACAACAGTCAGGTCAGGTAACATACAAATTTACGTCAAAACTTCAGTTCTCTAGGTTATAGGGAAGTTGGTTAAAATAGGAGAAATAGAAGTGCACGAAAACGGCAAAAGTCAGATCAGGTCAGGTAACATACAATCTTACAAAAAACACATGAACATTGGAGGTCGTTAACGGGTTTTGTGTGATTCTTAGTCCCTGGTGTGGGGACGCGTGGGCTAGTGGTTAAGAGAACGGCTCACAAGCCGAAGATGCTGGGTTCGATCCCCATCAGAGCAACGGCCGTTACCCCGGGGAAGCAACAAAAAAGGAAACGGCAAAGGCCGCCGTCCATCGTAGACGATGATGGCCTAATTTTTAGTACTAGCTAGTAAGGATTAACTGCGCTACCTTCTATCCTCACTCTCTCGCCTCGAGCCACCCGATTCCAGTGGCAAAATAATGACAAGATGACTAGAGGGCGACTACGAGATGCAGGGGACTCCGCATCAAATACCTGTGAAAAAGACGGTGGAGTCCGGAGTCGAACCCACACCACCTGATCACGGCTTAACCACTACGCCACGGAATCCCCACCCCTGGGAAGCAAACGCTTAGAACATACAGGAGGAAGCAGCAACTTACATCAAATGCATACTGAAGTCGGATGCACTGGGCCTACAGGCGCAAAATAAAATCCACAGTGCAACGCACACCGCCTTGGGGAACAGAGAAATAAGGCTAAAGCAAACAAACAAAAATCCCCTGATACTGGTCTGAAGGTAATATCTAAGGTATTAATTACCTCTGTGGGCACGTGAGGTTGTTGTTGTTGTTGTTGTTGTTGTTGTTGTTGTTGTTTAATGCCCACAATGAGTGAGATTTTTTGTGCGCCTTGAAAAGAACATTTAGTGGCGAGTTGTTGTAACTTTTCTCACATCCCGAGCACGCCGATGAAAGTTGACCGAAGTCCTCCTAGCGGTTGTGCTATGCTTTGCTTCATCTGCGTGTCGATCACTGTTACGAGGATCGAGTCTATCCCCTAGCACGTGAGGTCAATGAGATATGCATGTGTACTCTATAATCCGTAAAAACCCTAAATAATCATGGACTACAAACGATAAAAGCCTCACATCTTAAATGGAAACAGATATCCGATCCCCCAATGAAGCATTTCAGAAATGAAGCAAAAAACGAAAATTAATCAAACATTCATTTCGTAATGTACATTTCCGTTCATAGCCAGGCCAGAAAATCTATGTTATTTGTAAGGATCTCTCATATCTACCTGCAAAACGTCACGTGCCCATTATCCCAGAAAGCCTTGAAATCTAGAAATAGCCGGCAGACGGCGCGTGTAGGTTTCCTTTGAAATGTGATTTCCTGCTGAGCCACTAGATCCCGCTGGTTAACGTAATTCCCTGGCTGGTTGGTATAGACAATGTCTCAAGCTACTCTAACAACATCCTTCCAAAGCGATCGAATAAAACGGGGAATTTAGGAAAATGTGACACGATCTGTCCAAAGTAGGTCTCAATGTAACATTAGACATATGTGCTTGTTGACGCGGCTAATATAGAGTTATTCGCTCTTGACCAACTTTCTTTGGCAGCGGGTTTCGCAATTGCTCGTCAGACATCACATGCGTACTGAATAGGTGAGCATATCGCCTCATCTTTGCTGTACTAGTACAATGGTTCTCACAACTACTGATATATCATTTTCGATCTCACCTCGTTGGTCAGGCTGATGTAATACCGGGTGTTTACCAGATGCAGACCATGAATGTGAAGTGAGGTTTTGGTCAGTATATTTCCTCAGACCTGGATATTAGTCTTAGCAACCGCTATCGTACTATCAATCAATAAATAAATCAATCAATCAAAACCGATCGGTTCTTTCGGTACATAGAACATCGGCAACATCCTACCAGCATACACTGTTATATGCTCCACTGGCTGCTTCTGTCCAGGTGTGATCATTTAATCCGTGGGGACGGCGTGGGCTAGTGGTACACGGCTGACGAACCGAAGGTGCTGGGTTCGATTCCCATCACAGCACCGGCCGTTACCTCGGGGAAGCAAACCCTTAGAAAATGCAAGAGGAAGCAAACCGTTACATAAAATGAATGCCGAAGTCGGATGCACTGGGCCGACATGCGCAAAATAAAAACCGTAGTGTAAAGCACACCGCCTTGGGGAATAGAGAAATAACGCGAACGCAAAAAAGAAGAAAAAACAAACAAAAAATGCAATCTTAGTTCGTTCCCATATTTTTGGGTCTACCTCTACCTCCCTCTAACTCACTCTCTCTCTGTCTCTCTCTGTCTCTTTCTGTCTCTCTGCTTCTCTCTCTCTCTCTCTCTCTTAATCGTTCCTTAAGGATTCCATGTAATAGTCTGTCTAACTATGTTGTACCGTGCGCTCCATAACGTATTCAGCCCCATTTTTTTCCACTTAATTTGTTGTTCCAGTGGATGTTATTTGCTTGTTTCCCATAGGTATTCATCCCTAACCATGTCCTGCCACTTTTTGCTCATTATACTTTGTAGGTTTATGTTAACTTTTTAATTATAATTAAATAAAGCTCAAACTGCAAACAGAGCTACACACGAAGAGAACAGAGCTACAGACGAAGAGAACAGAGGTACACACAAAGAGAACAGAGCTACACACAAAGAGAACAGAGCTACACACGAAGAGAACAGAGGTACACACGAAGAGAACATAGCTACACACGAAGAGAACAGAGCTACACACGAAGAGAACAGAGCTACACACGAAGAGAACAGAGGTACACACGAAGAGAACTGAGATACACACAAAGAGAACAGAGCTACACGCAAAGAGAACAGAGCTACACACGAAGAGAACAGAGCTACACACAAAGAGATAAATACACTAACAATTAACTTCAAGAACGCAGAGAATCTGTCCAGCAGAAGCATACTACCTCTTGTCAATAAGACATCAAGTTACATGAAGATTCCATATAGGACACTGAAGACAAGAATAATCAGTTTAACCAATTTACAATGGGATCAAAACGCTGAGCAGCGCATGAGCTGCGGTTGTCAGCGACCCATAGCTGACTGCTAGCGTCAGGGCCAGCGAACCAGAGTTGCCCAGACACTTCTACACCTTCTACACCTTCATGCGGTGATCCTGGATAACAGGCTGCAGCAGGGCAGACTGGCTAAGGAGAAGGGTTCGAAGAGGAAATGCTAACCCGGTACTCAGAAAATGCTTGCTGAAGTCGGATGTGTTGGACCGAAAGGTACAAATATGGCAGTCAAACTGTAAACTACGACACAACGCATTCCGTTCTCTGGACTACATTCTGCTACTTAAGTCCTTGCAGGGTTTGGTAGTGGGAGATTTTAAACAAACGAATCCAAGCCAAGCCAAACAGAATTCACAATTGGCCACAGAACATGTGTCCGTTTGAAATGAGCCAATTGTGGAACACGTTCTCCAAGTGTGCCGCATCTATGAGAAGAGCAGAGCGACAATCTAGCCTTCCCAACCCATTTTTGTAAAGTGTTTTAAATAACTTTTATTAATCTTTTGTGATGTACAATTCAAATAAAAACTTTCTGCATTTGTGTTGAAAACAATGTTAAATCATTTGATAGTTTAAGGAAGGAAAAATACGAGGAAAGGGTGAGCGAATGAAAGACAACATGTAAAGGAGAAAGGTAAATTGTCAACAACAAAATTGATAATCATATGTATAGAGTTGATAATTGGCGCAGTGATATAGGACTCGCTTTTTATGGCAGAGGTACAAGGTTCAACTTGGTACTAACGAACGAACGAAGAAGAGAATCCAAATTTTGAAAACGGGTGGTCTAGTAAGAAAGACTTGCAAGTCAATTAAGACAGCTTCCTTAAGAGAGATAACACCATCTCGTAGTGGAATAAAGGGAAACAAGAGAGCAGATTAGGAAGGGATTGCAACCCATCAGTCGTATGTGCCAGTTACATACCAAAGAAAGAGAGAGATGATCAAAGCAATCAGAAAGCCATCAATATTACCACAAGACGATAACTACAATTACTCCAAAACTCCAAAGTAGTCCGCCTGGGTCTTTGTGTATGACAAGGACAAGGCTAGCACCACTGTCCAACAGAGAACATGTAAGAGTCGACTAACTGTGCGGCATGACATAACATTGGCCATGGTCAGGTGTTTTGTTTAGAGCAGCATAGATGGCGCCTAGCAGGCTGCAGGTTTACTTCACTCTAACGTTTGAGTTTATTAAGATGGACTCTCACATTGTCAACCACCCTCCGCGGCACTTGTCCCATTGCAGCGTTGTGATAAGCTACTCGAGCCTAGCCCGCTAAGCAGGAAATCCTTTTCCCGGCTTCATCCAGCTCACGCCAGAGCTGGCACCTGCACAGGGGCATCCGCCTCTGTAGAAGTACAGGTCGGCTAAGAACTAAGAATAACTAAGAACTAAAAATAACTAAGAATAACTAAGAACTACGAATAACTAAGAATAACTAAGAACTAAGAATAATTAATAACTCCAAAATTAAAAACCAATCGTCGTGATACAGAATGTGGAAAACTTCACCTGTTTAGGCAAGCAATTGACACAAAATGGAGATGCTACACGGAAAATTATCACTCGAATTGTCTTCAACCAATGAACAATTGATCAAAGTAAGATGGCTGCGCATTAATAGCGGCGCTCTCGACCGCTCCAGTGTTTGTGTCGAGTTTTCTTATGTTTGGTGGTTCCTGTTCGGGTTATAATTCACAATTCCTTCACCAGGTTGTATCAGGGACTTTTTTCTGTAGAATTGATGTGCTTTCGATCGGTTATCCTGTTTGTTATGCTGCATGGCATGCCTGGCTTGAACCCTGGGAGGCGAATCTATGATGAAGTTCGGCGTTCCGCTTGGCTGCACAATGAGTCCAGTCCAGGTTATCACTACTTAAGGACCTTACTGTTCGGCCTTCCTCCTGCTCGCCCCTCCCTCTATAGGATAACTTTTCCAACCACGTATTCTAAACACAGCAAAGATCACCCTGACCAAAATGTGGACACAATCTAGAGGACCCAGCGGCGGGATACGGACAAAAATAAAAACAGGGATACACGGAAAGCCTGACACAAACATTGGTCTAGCACACTCCTCGCGGCCCTCATACCAAGGCAGCGGAGTACACAGCTTCACCTGGGGAGTCTGTAGGGGTTTAAGTCGACACTCTACGCATTAACACAGCCTCAGCAGTTAGACATGGTAGTGGTCGATTGACGCAACGAGAGTTTGACGCCTACGCGAACATTATTATGATTATTTAACAAATATTTGGAAATCTAAATCACTGAATAAACCTCTCAAGCTAGAAAACTAAAATCTAACGTCATCACGGTATTCTTCTTCTTCTTCTTCTTCTTCTTCTTCTTCTTCTTCTTCTTCTTCTTCTTCGTACGCTGTCAAACGTCAACCTGTATTTTTTCGAAAAAAGCAGCGGTCATCCTGAGGCTGTCGACACTGCCATAGAGCTTGTCTAGTGTTGCCACTAGTGATGGCAGCATCTGCTTTCTCTGATCCTCGTATGTCGGACAGTTTTGCAGCAAATGTTCAGCGGTCATTTTTCCGGTATCACAGTGCATTCTTCTTCTTCTTCTTCTGCGTACACAGTCAGACAGTAACCATTATTTTCTCGAAAAAAGCGGCGGTCATCCTGAGACTCTCGCCACTACCATAGAGCTTGTCTTGCAGTTCCACTGGCAATGGCCACATCTGCTCTCTCTGATCCTCGTATGTCGGGCAGTTCTGCAGCAGATGTTCAGTGGTCATTTTACCAGTACCGCACGGGCATTCGTCGGTACACCCTATCTTCAATTTGTTGAAGAGGTGGTACCTCAGTCTGTTGTGGCCAGTGCGAAGTCTGAAGACAACGACCTGCTCTCTTCGGTTCAACTGGTAATAGGCATCGTTTTTGGTGTAACCAGTATGTTCGGTTTCCCATTTGGACATGTACCTGGCTTTGATAAGCCGTTTTGACTCTTCGTACGTCACAGTGCATTCGACAGTGCCACCTATCTTCAGTTTATTGAATAGGTGGTACCTCAGTCTATTGTGGCCTGTGCGGAGTCTGAAGACCACGACCTGCTCTCTTCTGTTCAACTGGTAATAGGCATCATTTTTTGTGAAGCCAGTATGTTCGGTTTCCCATATGGTCATGTATCTAGCTCTAATAAGCCGTTTTGACTCTTCGTATGTCCTACTAGTATCTGGTTGTGGTAGTCTTGCACCTTCTTTTGCCAGTCTGTCTGCCTCTTCGTTGCCTTGGATGTTACAGTGGGCTGGAACCTACTGTACCACTACTCTTTTTGGTGCGGACTGCTGGCATAGTTGACAAAGTACTGCTCTTAGATCATTAAGTTCAGTATTTTTATGGCTTTTTAGTGCTGTGACTACGGCCAGGGCATCTGTAAATTGGTTTCGAGGGTCTAATTCCAGCACACGTTCCCTATTAGACCCAACGAAAGTGCTCTCGGCCTGTCAATGATTACAGTGTTGGCGTGTTGAGTCAAATTAAGCCGCAGGCTCCACTCCTGGTGGTGCCCTTCCGCCAATTCCTTTAAGTTTCAGCTTTGCAACCATACTTCCACCGGAACCCAAACACTTTCGTTTCCCGGAAGCCGCCCGCAGAGTCATCGAAGCAACGCCTGCGGATCGCTAGTCGGCATCGTTTATGGTCAGAACTACGACGGTATCTGATCGTCCTCGCGCCTCTGACTTTCGTTCTTGATTAATGAAAACATTCTTGACAAATACTTTCGCAGTAGCTCGTCTTGCGGCGATCCAAGAATTTCACCTCTAACGCCGCAATACGAATGCCCCAGTTTGTCCCTGTTAATCATTACCTCCAGTTCCGAAAACCAACAAAATAGAACCGACATCCTATTCCATTATTCCATGCACCATTATTCAGGCAGCCGAGGCCTGCTTTGAATACTCTAATTTTTTCAAAGTAAACGCTCAGCGAAGAGCACCCGCGGGAGAGAGCCGGCAGACGGTAAGGCCGGAGACATCGGGTAGTGAACATGCGCGAGCCGGACCGCCCGCCTGCGCCTGAGATCCAACCACGAGCTTTTTAACTGCAACAACTTTAATAAACGCTATTGGAGCTGGAATTACCGTAGCTGCTGGCACCAGACTTGCCCTCCAATAGATCCTCGTTAAAGGGTTTAAAGTGTACTCATTCCAATTACGGGGCCTCGAAAGAGTCCCGTTTTGTTATTTTTCGTCAGGGTATTCACATGTGAATATGAAAACTGGAAAATGGCAAAGAAGCTTGAAAAAAGATTCAATGCATTTGAAAATAAATGCTTTAGACGTCTTTGTGGAATTTGCTGGAAAAAATTCATGGCTAATGAGCTAGTGCGATTACAGTCCAACCAAAATTATGTTGCTAATGTCATCAGGAAGAAACGTTGAGTCTATACCGGGCTCGTGCGCCGGATGAACAATAATAGGGTTAGGGTTAGGGCTCCCGTTACATGCGATAATGTAGAAACCTAGTGGACCAAAGAAGCGGGTTAGACCTAGAGAGGGGGGACGGTGTGGCCTAGTGGTTAAGTGGCACGGCTCACAACCAGAAGGTGCTGGGTTCGATCCCCATCACAGCACCGGCATTACCCCGGGGAAGCAAACCCTTAGAAAATGCAGGAGGAAGCAGTCCCTTACATAAAATGCATGCTGAAGTCGGATGCACTGGGCCGACAGGCGGAAAATAAAAACCACAGTGTAACGCACACACGCCTTGGGAAATGGATAAATTAGGCGAACGCCAAAAAAAAAACAAACAAACAAAACAAAAAAAAAAAAAAAAAGACCTAGAGAGACTCTTTGAGGAACTGTCACAAGGAAGGGTCCAACCATGGGGCTAGGGAGGGTTCAACCATGGGGCTAGGGAGCATCAAAGGACTGCAGAGAGTGGCGGCGGACGGGTCAAACTGGAGAATTTTGAGTTCTGTCTTAAGCGTCATCTTTGACATTCAAGGACTAGTTTGTTGCCAATGGCAAGCGATGATGGCCTCACCATTAAACGGTTTTGCCTAGATGATGTAACTTGCGCTGTATTTGGAGTATATAGTGAGGAAGAAGCTGCCCTGGTCATCAACCTCACTCTCTGGTCCCGAACTACAATGAGCCAGTGGCAAGACATAGGACAAGACGACTGGTAGTAATTCAAGATTCAGACACTCTGGTTCCAGCTCATTTGAGACCAGGGGCCGCTTGAAACTTACATGACTCGAACCCACACCGGGATCAAGATGCTGAGCAGCGCATGAGCTGCAGTGGTCAGCGACCTATAGCTGACTGCTAGCGTCAGGGCCAGCGAACCATAGCTGCCAAGACCGTTCTACACCTCCACGTGGTGATCCTGGATAACAGGCTGCAGCAGGCAAACTGGCTAAGGAGAAGGGTTCGAAGAGGGAATGCTAAGCCGGTACTCAAAAAATGCTTGCTGAAGTCGGATGTGTTGGACCGAAAGGTGCAAATATCGCAGCCAAGCTGTAAACTACGACACAACGTATTCCGTTCTCTGGACTGCAGTCTGCTACTTAAGCTCTTTCAGGGTTTGGTAGCGGGAGATAGAGAACGAACGACGAAGAAGAAGAAGAAGAAGAAGAAGAAGAAGAAGAAGAAGAAGAAGAAGAAGAACCCACACCGTTTCCGTTCATCGCGAGTGCCTTACCTCTCGACCACAGCGACCATTGAACGACTAGAGAGGGAGAGAGAGAGAGAGAGAGAGAGAGAGAGAGAGAGAGAGAGAGAGAAGGAGAGAGATGAAAATAATGAGTGACGAGAGCAACTTGTTGTGCTGCGCCTCAAAACTGGTCACAGCCGACTCCACAACCATTTATTCACTGAATTGAAGATTGACAACTCAGTCATGTGTATATGCGTTCAGGCACTCCAGACTGTAGAGCACACACAACATAACTGCCACGCATCTGATAAACCGAGAAAAATGGTATGGCCCATACAAACAACGCTGGATGAGAAACTTTATGGACCTGTATGTGAACTACTTCTTCTTCAATCTCCCGCTACCAAACACTGAAAGGGCTTAAGTAGCAGAATGTAGTCCAGAGAACGGAATGCGTTGTGTCGTAGTTTACAGCTTGGCTGCAATATTTGCACCTTTCGGTCCAACACATCCGGCTTCAGCAAGCATTTTTTGAGTACCGGGTTAGCATTCCCTCTTCGATCCCTTCGCCTTAGCCAGTCGGCCCTGCTGCAGCCTGTTATCCAGGATCACCGCGTGGAGGTTTAGAAGGGTCTTGGCAGCTCTGGTTCGCTGGCCCTGACGCTAGCAGTCAGCTATGGGTCGCTGACCACTGCAGCTCGTGTGCTGCTCAGCATCTTGATCCCTATGTGAACTACAGAAGACACAGAAGTTTAAACAAGAGACAACATTGCAGATACAGACATTTTATTTCCAACCGAACGAGAGACGAAGAAGAAAAAGAAGAACAATCAACTACTGCCTTGCAGGTAGACTGGGGACGGCAGAAGACTATGGAAGCAGCCCCTTACTATTATATGTTAAAGACGGATGTACTAAGTCCCAACGTTGTGTCGTAGTTTCCAGCAAGGCTGCGATATCTATCCCTCATGTCCTATTCCGGAAAGGGGCAAGAGGAGGGGGGGGGGGGGGAAGGGGAGTCAATTTTTTTCCACTTTTTTAGTACCGGGTTTGACTTCCGGCTGTGATCGTCGTTCTCTTAGTCAGACTGCACTAGTGCAGTCTGTTTCCAGGGTCGCCGCTTAGAGGTGGAATAATGTCTTGGTCGGATTTACTTCGCTGACCCTGATGCAAGCAGCCAGTTATAAGTTCCTTACTGATGTCGGCTCATTCTGTGGGCTGTGTTTGGGGCCCCAAGCATCGTTCAGTGGATGACTCTGGTAGACACATCGTGTGGGTAGATGTTTGTTGATGACTCTGTTAGACACATCGTGTGGGTAGATGTTTGTTGATGACTCTGTTAGACACATCGTGTGGGTAGATGTTTGTTGATGACTCTGTTAGACACATCGTGTGGGTAGATGTTTGTTGATGACTCTGTTAGACACATCGTGTGGGTAGATGTTTTTTGATGACTCTGTTAGACACATCGTGTGGGTAGATGTTTGTTGATGACTCTGTTAGACACATCGTGTGGGTAGATGTTTGTTGATGACTCTGTTAGACACATCGTGTGGGTAGATGTTTGTTGATGACTCTGTTAGACACATCGTGTGGGTAGATGTTTGTTGATGACTCTGTTAGACACATCGTGTGGGTAGATGTTTGTTGATGACTCTGTTAGACACATCGTGTGGGTAGATGTTTGTTGATGACTCTGTTAGACACATCGTGTGGATAGATGTTTGTTGATGACTCTGTTAGACACATCGTGTGGGTAGATGTTTGTTGATGACTCTGTTAGACACATCGTGTGGGTAGATGTTTGTTGATGACTCTGTTAGACACATCGTGTGGGTAGATGTTTGTTGATGACTCTGTTAGACACATCGTGTGGGTAGATGAAGTGAAGGAAGAAAAAGTGAAGTTTTTTTGTTCCGTACACGGCAAACAAGAACAGGTATGAGGTTTGGTAGATTACGAAAGTGGAGAAGAAAAAGAAGAGCAGAAGTGAGGATGGGAGGAAGAAATAGGAGGAGAAAGAGGAGGAGAAGAAGAGGAAGAAAACGCAGAAGGAGAAGACAAATAAGGAAGATGAGGGGGAGAAGAATGGTAAAACGAGAAGTAGAAGAAAGACGAGAAAGAGTATGAAGAAGAGAAACAAAAGAAAAAAATAATGACGATAATGATAATGATGATGGGGATGATAATGATGGTAATGATTATAGTAATTATGGTAATGATGATGGTAATTATGGTAATGATGATGGTCATGATGGTAATGATGATGGTCATGATGGTAATGATGATGGTGATGATGGTAATGATGATGGTAATGATGGTAATGATGATGGTAATGATGGTAATGATGATGTTAATGATGGTAATGATGATGGTAATGATGATGGTGATGATGGTAATGATGATGGTGATGATGGTAATGACGATGGTAATGATGGTGATGATGGTAATGATGATGGTGATGATGGTAATGACGGTAATGATGATGGTAATGATGGTAATGATGATGGTGATGATGGTAATGATGATGGTAATGATGGGGGTGATGATGGTAATGATGGGGGTGATGATGATGGTGATGATGGTAATGATGATGGTAATGATGATGGTAATGATGATGGTAATGATGGTAATGATGATGGTAATGATGGTAATGATGATGGTAATGATGGTAATGATGATGGTGATGATGGTAATGACGATGGTAATGACGATGGTAATGACGATGGTAATGATGGTAATGATGGTAATGATGATGATGGGGGTGATGGTAATGATGATGGTAATGATGGGGGTGATGGTAATGAGGATAAGGGTCTGACAAAAGCCCTCAACTGCCCGTCTGTGACGAGTAAACATAATTGTTTAACGACTAAACACAATCTACATAACGACTCTCGCACAATTATTAATGATATTACGGTTTGAATAGATTGTACAGAAGCTAATTTATGATGGTGGATCTAAATGGACCTCCAATGCTACAATTTAAACCTACTAAAGCCATCGATTAAATGATACTACAGTGCTAAAACTAGCAATAATGTTCAAGGACACACACACTATCCCTCTGATAGTAGCGCATTTTTTCTCAAGAAGAAATAGACTAACACTGTGTACGTAATACAATATATGTTGGTTTGGTGCGCATTGTTATGTAGAAATAAAGGTGAATTAGTGCCTAGTTTAAATTGGTTAACCTCTACACCTCAAGGTAGAAGAGGAGCGACTAAGTAAGTAAGTAAGTTAAATTGGTTAACATAAATTGTATGACTGTAGTCCGACCTCGCTGACTGGTGACTTCTGTGACTGACCGGTAAGCCACTCTCTAATTTGTCAAGCCCTGGTGATAATAATGAAGATGATGATGTTGGCTCTATATTCCCTCTCTGCGATGTTCTCCAACGAGGCGATGTTAAGTCTCACATCGCTGGGAAGAATCACAGCGCCGTCTGACACAGAAACTGATGTAAACCATCGATCTTCCCCGCCCACCTTGCCTGAGCTCATTCCAACTGGCGGATATATCTCACGTGCGTATGTGTCTTTGTGGCTGGTGTTTCCCATGTAAATCCTTAATTCCACCACATTTCATTGTCACATTTTTAGTGATTAAAACCAACAAGACGTTGTCTTTTTCAAATACTGCAAACAAACATTGCAGAATAGGTTGGAGTGACGTTGCTAATAGATTAAAAGTAGACAACTCGATAAATAAAACTTGGGACTTAACGAGCAACAGTTCACATGAATGCGTCATTGCTGTTAGTTAGTGATTATTTCAAAATGTATTCTAAATTTGGAATAAATCAGTCAGAACTCTTGATGTGAATATAATCTGCTCTCCTACCTTACGGTTGTGAATGTAGAAATTCATCATCAACATCATCATCATGTAGCATATCCTTTACAGAACATCGCTCTCACAACATCCGATCATTACGACTCGATCTCTAGCCAGAACTCCCGCCTCTGTCACGGTCATCTTCAGGACCTCCGCGATATCTTGTGTCTATTTTCGCCTCGGTCTGTCTCTGCCCCGCTTTCCAGGCACCATACCCTCCAGTATCGTTCACTCTAGACACCATACCCTCCAGTATTGTTCACTCCAGGCACCATACTCTCCAGTATCGTTCACTCCAGGCACCATACCCTCCAGTATCGTTCACTCCAGGCACCATACTCTCCAGTATCGTTCACTCCAGGCACCATACCCTCCAGTATCGTTCACTCCAGGCACAATACCCACCAGTATCGTTCACTCCAGGCACCATACCCTTCAGTATCGTTCACTCCAGGTATCATACCCTCCAGTATCGTTCACTCCAGGTATCATACCCTCCAGTATCGTTCACTCCAGGCACAAAACCGTCCAGTATCGTTCACTCCAGGCACCAAACACTCCAGTATCGTTCACTCCAGGCCCCATACTCTCCAGTATCGTTCACTCCAGGTACCATACCCTCCAGTATCGTTCACTACAGGTACCAAACCCTCCAGTATCGTTCACTCTAGACACCAAACCCTCCAGTATCGTTCACTCCAGGCACCATACCCTCCAGTATCGTTCACTCCAGGTACCAAACTTTCCAGTATCGTTCACTCCAGACATCATACCCTCCAGTATCGTTCACTCCAGGCACAATACCCTCCAGTTTCGTTCACTCTAGGCACCATACCCTCCAGTATCGTTCACTCCAGGCACCATACCCTCCAGTATCGTTCTCTCCAGGCACCATACCCTCCAGTATCGTTCACTCCAGGCCAATATTGCGTGTGTTGTGTCCGAAACAGTTTAGCTTTCTGGACAAGATTTTGTTTAATAAGCAATTTTCTTCGATATCCAGTTCTTGTAGGATATCTGCATTTTTCCTTTTCGCTAGCCATGATATTTTGAGGACCCTTGTGTAGCATTTTAGTACAAAAGATCAAATCCTTTCTTTATGTGTTTGTGGGGTGGTCCACGTTTCAAATCCCTACGTTGCCACCGGGAAGATGCAAGTTCGCAGGATTTTTATTTTCGTCATTTTATTATAGTTCTGTAATAAGTGTCTCATTTTATTAGAGTTTTGCCATACGTTTCTCATTTTATTAGAGTTTTGCCATAAGTTTCTCATTTTATTCAACTCCTGCAATGCTATAGCCATTCTCCATATGACTTCAGACAATCTACATTGTTGCTTATGACTGAGCCGAGGTGCTCAAAATAGAAATAGGTGTAGAGTTAGTTTATCAAAACTGGTGTATTAGGTTATAAAGTTCAATATTTCTGTATACCTGGATCAAAGTTTGGTTGTTAGAAGTAACAATCCCGTAGAAAAGTACTAGTCTGCAATTAGAAAGCACGCAACAAACAATAGAAAAAAAGTGTGAAGTTATTAGCAGCCCGGATTCGAACCACTGGCCTTCAGGTGACGAAAGTGACTTGTCAGAAGCGAGGATGTACTCAGCCGAACCTTCCCAAAAAATACCCCAACTCGTAATGTCTTTCGTCATTTATGAATTGCGAACTACAGAATATAGGCTGAGTTCGATCCAGAGATATTTATAGACTCAATTTACTTTCGTATCACAAAGCATAAACGGTACACAAGCCTCAAGCGTGTATCAGAGATAAACAATTAGCGGTGCTAGTTTCAAATTACGAAATGTGGTATGGAAGAACTTGGGAACAGATTAAGTCAGTGAAATGTCAACAAAGTATTTGTTTTTTAAGGACAGCGATCACGCAGTTTCCCCATGCCTAACATTCCCTGATCCTTAATTTGATTCCATGGCGAAGTGGTTAAGCCGTCGGCTTCGTGATCAGGTGGTGTTGGTTCGACTCCGGACTCCGCCGTCTTTTTCACGGGTGCTTGATGCGGAGTCCCCTGCATCTCGTAGTCACCCCCTAGTCGTCTTGTCCGTGACTTGCCACTGGGGTCGGGTGACACTAGCAAAATGAATTATGCCATCATCGTCTACGATGGACGGCGGCCTTTGCCTTTCTTTTTGCAATTTGAAACGTCTTGTACCGCGACACATTGTTTGGCTGTCTCTGTTCCGGGTTGTGTGGGGTCTTTGCTTGATGGCAGGAAAGTTGGATAGTAATGGTAATTTATGTGTCATTTTACTTTTACTTTCTGGGAGTCATTATTTCAAAAATCGTCTCTCTACACTACGATACAGGCTCACAATAATAACGATATTCTCTCTACACTACACTTACATTTTACTGCAACAAAAATATTCGCTACACACTACAATGAAGTTTTAGAGCAGCTAAAGTATTTTTTCCACACTACAATGACGTTTTACAGTAACAAACATCTTTACTCCACATAACAATACAGTTTCATAGTAACAAACATCTTCTCTCCCCATAACAATACAGTTTCATAGTAACAAACATCTTTACTCCACATAACAATACAGTTTCATAGTAACAAACATCTTTACTCCACACAATTATACAGTTTCAAAATAACAAACATCTTGCCTTTACAATACAATGAAGTTTCACTTGACCTATTATTAAATGACCTCAGACCGCACCTGGCCCACTAATCGTGAGGTCATTTGTATTTCAACTTGACTTCAGACATTTTCAGTCAATTACTTGGCTTAACACACCTATTGACCCATTCACATAACCTCTCGAAAGCCTTGACCTATTAATATTGCCTAATGTGGTCCTTGACCCACTAACCTGCCTGCACACCACACCTGGCGTATAGATGTGAGACTCCGCCAGAAAGCTACACATAATCTTACTGAATCCACAGCTAATGTTGAGCCTTAACTCTTTATGCTATTTGACATTCCTTCCTGTGCACATTCTAATATTACATATTAATATTAATATTTCTCAATCCGTATATTTTTATGTCCTTCATTGACATCATGCCCTAGATATGCTTGTCAATTGATTTTACCCCCTTTATCCTGACGTTTTTCGCATTTGTTAATTATTTTTTAACGAGTCAGTTTCGAATACTGTAATAGACATTTCGATATTTCACTAAAACAAGCTAAATAAGCAACATGCCTGTAACATTCATTGCAGTTATTTTGTTTGTTTTCGTTAATGTGATGAAAATTAACCTCGTTATTTCTCTCTCTGCTTCCTTTTAGGAAGGTTCAGTTACATGGAGATGATCGTACACATGAGATGCATTATTCGCATAGATTATAATTTAGCTGAGGGCAACCAACGTGTGTGGATCCCAACCGGGGTTCCCAGTCGGTAATTGAGGGGTCGCTATGTTTCTTTTAATAATACAGAGAATACGAAACAACTCTGATATCTTCGATGCATGGAAAGTGACTAACGTCTAGTCAGGGGAGAGGAGATTAACGTCTGGTCAGGGGAGAGGAGATTAACGTCTGGTCAGGGGAGAGCAGATTAACGTCCGGTCAGGGGAGAGGAGATTAACGTCGGGTCAGTGGAGAGGAGAGTAACGTCTGGTCAGGGGAGAGGAGATTAACGTCGGGTCAGGGGAGAGGAGATTAACGTCGGGTCAGGGGAGAGGAGATTAACGTCGGGTCATGGGAGAGGAGATTAACGTCTCGTCAGGGGAGAGGAGAGTAACGTCTGGTCAGAGGAGAAGAGATTAACGTCTGGTCAGGGGAGAGGAGATTAACGTCTGGTAAGGGGAGAGGAGATTAACGTCTCGTCAGGGGAAAGGAGATTAACGTCTGGTCAGGGGAGAGGAGATTAACGTCTGGTAAGGGGAGAGGAGATTAACGTCTCGTCAGGGGAAAGGAGATTAACGTCTGGTCAGGGGAGAGGAGATTAACGTCTGGTAAGGGAAAGAGAGACTAACACCTGGTCAGAGAAGGAGAGACTAACACCTGGTCAGAGGAGGAGAGACTAACACCTGGTCAGAGGAGGAGAGACTACCACCTGGTCAGAGGAGGAGAGACTAACACCTGGTCAGAGGAGGAGAGACTAACACCTGGTCAGGGGAGGAGAGACTAACACCTGGTCAGGGGAGGAGAGACTAACGCCTGGTCAGGTGAGGACAGACTAACTTCTGGTCAGGGAAGAGGAGACTAACGTCTGGTCAGGGGAGGAGAGACTAATACCTGGTCAGAGGAGGAGAGACTAACACCTGGTCAGGCAAAATATACTGACCACGACCACACATGCTGTTTTCTTACAGACTCGCTAAAGAGGGGTGGATCGACTTGATCTGGTAGTGAGCGGCACGCAGATGAAGCTACGCATATTACAACAGCCTGGAGGACCCTGGCCCACCTTCATCAGCACAATCGGAATGTGAGGAAAGCTACCTCAACCCGCCACTTAAAGTCCATTTCAAGACGCATAAGAGAGTAGACATTCTCATTATGTGCATTAACAACAACAACAACGATGAAAACTTTGAGTTCCTGTTTACACAAATGGTATGTGCCCCGACAAATGTACCGGTTTCGATACCAGCTACCTGGCTGGAAATTGGTACCTGACTTACCAATAAGTAAGGCTAGACAGGGTGCAAAAGAAGTAGTCAAACCATCTAAAAGAAACTGGGACATAATACAATCCTCTAACAATTTATCCCGAGTGGCCCGCCTGGGTCTTCTTTATACGACAAAGACAAGAATAGCACCACTGCCACACAGAGAGCATGTCGTAAGAGGCGACTAACTGTGTGACATGGCATAACACCGACCATAGTTAGGTGGTTTGTTAAGAGCAGCTTTGATGGCGCCTAACAGGTTGCGGTTCTACTTTCAGTTAGTGTTTGAGTCTATTAAGATGGACTCGCACATCGGTTAACCACCCTTCGTGGCACTTGTCCCAAAGTAGCGGAGTAATAAGCTGCTCGAGCCAGGCCGGCTGAACAGAAAATTCTCATCCCGGCTACATCCAGAGCTGGGACCTGAACAGGGCATCTGACACTGCAGAAATGCAGGCCGACTAAGACTAAGACTAACACTTTATCCCTTACATCATTTTCTACAAAAGGATAACACTTCATATGTTATATACGATATATACTAGTGGTCACTAAATAGGTCACACATGCCAATTTAAAAAGAACTAAATACGATACAAACTTGAAAAGCATTTATTATTGCACTGAGAGTGTTTACCTTATTTCTCAACATCATTTTATCAGCATTGATAGACTTATCCTATCACTTCATCAGTGCATCAAATCCTGCAGCATAGAAGTCTTTGGTCTGCTGTCTCACCAAAATCCTACATTTTAGAAGTCTTTGGTCTGCTGTCTCATCAAAACCTGCAGCATAGAAGTCTTTGGTCTGCTGTCTCACCAAAAACCTACAGGTTAGAAGTCTTTGGTCTGCTGTCTCATCAAAATCTGCAGCATTGAAGTCTTTGGTCTGCTGTCTCACCAAAACCTGCAGCATAGAAGTCTTTGGTCTGCTGTCTCACCAAAACCTGCAGCATAGAAGTCTTTGGTCTGCTGTCTCACCAAAACCTGCAGCATAGAAGTCTTTGGTCTACTTTCTCACCAAAACCTGCAACACAGAAGTCTTTGGTCTACTGTCTCACCAAAACCTGCAGCACAGAAGTCTTTGGTCTGCTGTCTCACCAAAACCTGCATCATAAAAGTCTTTGATCTGCTGTCTCACCAAAACCTGCAGCATGAAAATCTTTGGTCTGCTGTCTCACCAAAACCTGCATCATAAAAGTCTTTGGTCTGCTGTCTGACCAAAACCTGCATCATAAAAGTCTTTGGTCTGCTGTCTCACCAAAACCTGCAGCATGAAAATCTTTGGTCTGCTGTCTCACCAAAACATGCAGCATGAAAGCCTTAGGTCTGCTGTCTCAGCCATATTTGCACTTCATGGTCAATTTCTTCATCCTTCGCAAAAAGTTTCCCACGGAAGTGAGTTTTTAGTGCAACAGACAGGTGGAAATCGCTCAGGTATAAGTCGGGGATGCAAAATGGGTGCTGAACATGTTGGTCAATTCTCTCCTGGGTTAATCGAGCCTTACGCATTGGCTTATGGGATACCTGTTCATGGGTAAGACTTCGGGAGTAAACCCTGAGGAAAAATCCAGAGCTGGAGTCCCTAAGACAGTCAAATTGTGTTTTAAACCAATATTCTGACAACCCCTGCGACGTTGCTGATTCCGGTCAGTATCGACTAATGTCGTTCCCCTGGATTTATTAATTGCTCGGGCAACAGCTTGTTCTCCTTAGAAATATGCCCATGCTGGCACCTTGGAGAGGCCATCGAGCTGTACCCTTCAACACTAACACATCACGTAATAGACAACGCCCAAAGGACAAAGAAAACCAAAAATTCAATAAAGAGTTGCTACTCCAGGATCGCATCAACCTATGGTCAGACATGACTTAAATGGGGCTGCTACTCCAGGATCGCATCAACCTATGGTCAGACATGACTTAAATGGGGCTGCTACTCCAGGATCGCATCAACCTATGGTCAGACATGACTTAAATGGGGCTGCTACTCCAGGATCGCATCAACCTATGGTCAGACATGACTTAAATGGGGCTGCTACTCCAGGATCGCATCAACCTATGGTCAGACATGACTTAAATGGGGCTGCTACTCCAGGATCGCATCAACCTATGGTCAGACATGACTTAAATGGGGCTGCTACTCCAGGATCGCATCAACCTATGGTCAGACATGACTTAAATGGGGCTGCTACTCCAGGATCGCATCAACCTATGGTCAGACATGACTTAAATGGGGCTGCTACTCCAGGATCGCATCAACCTATGGTCAGACATGACTTAAATGGGGCTGCTACTCCAGGATCGCATCAACCTATGGTCAGACATGACTTAAATGGGGCTGCTACTCCAGGATCGCATCAACCTATGGTCAGACATGACTTAAATGGGGCTGCTACTCCAGGATCGCATCAACCTATGGTCAGACATGACTTAAATGGGGCTGCTACTCCAGGATCGCATCAACCTATGGTCAGACATGACTTAAATGAAGCTGCTACTCCAGGATCGCATCAACCTATGGTCAGACATGACTTAAATGGGGCTGCTACTCCAGGATCGCATCAACCTATGGTCAGACATGACTTAAATGGGGCTGCTACTCCAGGATCGCATCAACCTATGGTCAGACATGACTTAAATGGGGCTGCTACTCCAGGACCGCATCAACCTATGGTCAGACATGACTTAAATGGGGCTGCTACTCCAGGATCGCATCAACCTATGGTCAGACATGACTTAAATGGGGCTGCTACTCCAGGATCGCATCAACCTATGGTCAGACATGACTTAAATGGGGCTGCTACTCCATGATCGCATCAACCTATGGTCAGACATGACTTAAATGGGGCTGCTACTCCAGGATCGCATCAACCTATGGTCAGACATGACTTAAATGGGGCTGCTAGTCCAGGATCGCATCAACCTATGGCCAGACATGACTTAAATGGGGCTGTTACTCCGGGATCGCATCAACCTATGGTCAGACATGACTTAAATGGGGCTGCTAGTCTTCTTCTAACTAAACGCGGCAAAATGGATATGACGACCCGGTCGGGCCTCATCAGCAATTTTTTGAGCGCACTTGAGAAAATGATCGACTTGGGCGACACAGGCAAGATGTCCTTATGAATAACATGTGCATCTCGTTGAGGCCCATGCAGAGTGCGAGAGATATAGATATAAACTTACTTAACTTAGGACTAAATTCGGCGCTGTATATCAGGTATGATGAAAGACAGAAGAGATGGCGGTATAGTTCTTAGGACACGGGTTGAAAACAATAGAAATGCCGCTGATTCGGTTGGGCTTTTTTTAAATTTATCGATAGCAACGTTTTAAAAAACTTAGATTGTACACTCTGAGGCTACTGCAGTACAATCTACATTTATTCTGAATCTCTATCAATCCTCGAAGTTGGGATCAAGATGCTGAGTAGCGCATGAGCTGCAGTTGTCAGCGACTAATAGCTGATTGGTAGCGTCAGGGCCAGCGAAACAGAGCTGCCAAGACCCTTCTACACCTCCACGCCATGATCCTGGACAACAGGCTACAGCAGGGCAGACTGGCTAAGGTAAGGGAATGCTAACCCGGTACTCAAAAAATGCTTGCTGAAGTTGGATGTGTTGGTCCGAAAGGTGCAAATATCGCAGTCAAGCTGTAAACTATGACACAACGCATTCCGTTCTCTGGACTACATTCTGCTACTTAAGCCCTTTTAGGGCTTGGTAGCGAGAGATTTAGAACGAACGAAGCCAAGCCAATCCTCGAAGTTAATCCCAGCAATATGAGTCACTATCGGAGGCGTGTTTTTTAATGATAATAATACCATGCTGACCCAATTACGTAGTTACAGTTTTATATGGAGATCTTCTAAATAAAATTATGTTTATGTGGGATCATACCCACAAAACGATTGTGGATTCCTAGTATTAGGTGGCAGCTTTGTAGATTCTAGGTGTCGCATGCACGTTCGTAGCTCACAAACAACAATGTGTCAGTGCTCACAGAAACAGCGGGCTGCTGTGTGGTACACACGGACTTCCTGCATAAAATGCACATAAGGGAAGGATTCCTGTTTACGGTACAAAGTGAATGTCGCGAACAGGGGTGCATAGCCGGGTCGATATTCTTTCTCAACGACGCTTACACATTGCTGACGAAGCCCGACATGGTCGTCCTGCTCCAATAGCAACAGAAGCGTATGTGCGACGAGGGGGGGGGGGGGGAGACCATTTGAGCTGACAGGCGAATAACAATAGACACTATTGCAAATGCAATTATTCGTTAGGATGGTTTAGCCTAAAGCACAAGGTATGATCTATTGAATTTCCGGAAAGAGATGGGTGCCCGGACAATTGAATGACAACACAAAATGAGCCGAGTGGGACTGTCCTTGCACTGGTAAAGCGATGGGATACGTTCCATCAATGTTAGGGCAAATGATGTTGGGAAATATGGGACAATTGAAATGCTCGTTTCTCGTGTATTTTTTTTTAATATTTTTTTTTTAAATATCTCTTTGTGACCTAGCTATTGACATGCAAACGTACGCGCGCGCGTGTGTGTGTGTGCGATATATGTATGTACAGGATGTGTGTGTGTGTGTGTGTGTCATGTGTGTTCGTGTGAAATTCCTAGTATCCTTAATTCGACAGCACTTTTTTCAAACTTTAGAATCCCTTATTAGACTGCCATTGCCAACGCTAAAAATCAACTCTCTTTGTCATATACTATTCCTTTCTTTCCCTACATTAATTTGAAGCCAGTAATGTTGTCTGCCCCAAGGCACATATGATTACTTTCTTGCGTATACCAGAACAGGCGCCATCACTGTAATTGTCTATAAGATTATTCTAGGTCATTAAGAATTGAACAAGTCTGAATATAATTCTTCAAATGCCCTTGAAGGTTGACCTACATTGTCTGAGTGCGTTAGCTTCACTCACATTGAATCAATGTTGAAATACGTTAGGACGTTATTAAGGGAAGTGAGTTTCAATGAAAAACTCCACCTCTGAGAATTTGAGATTCCACTACTTGAATGTCATTCCATTCTTTCGCCTTGTCAATTCAAGGTCCTTCTCAGTTCTCACTTTTGTTTATTGCTCTGTTTATGTCTTTCTTTCGTGGTTGTTATTGATTTGATTTCGTGGAGTTTTTTTTGGGGGGTCATTAGTGATAGTAGTGATGCTGTAAGTATCGTTGGTTTTATCGCTACTAGTAGGGATAATACTACTATTACTACTACTGGTATTATTGCTAATTCTACGGGGACGGCGCAGGGTATTGGTTAAGTGGCACGGCTCACAAGCAGAAGGTGCTGGGTTAGATCCCTATCACAGCACCGACGTTACCCACGGGAAGCAAACCCTTAGAAAATCCTAGAGGACGCAAACCCTTACATAAAATCCTTGCTGAATTCGGATGCACTGGGCCTACAGGTGCAAAATAAAAACCACAGTGCAACGCACACCACCTTGGGGATTAGAAAAATAAGCAGAACGCAAAAAAACAAAAACACAAAAACCAAAAATAAATACTCCTCCTACTGCTACTACTACCTCTACTACTACTACTACTACTACTGCTACCGTTACTATTACTTCTACTACTACTACTACTACTGCTACTACTACTGATTCTACTTCTACTACTGTTTCTACTACTACTGCTAATTCTACTACTACTGTTTCTACTACTACTGCTACTGCTACTACGATTACTACCAATACTGCTAATATAATTACTACTACCGCTACTGCTACCACTACTACTATTACTCTTACTGCGTCTACTACTGCTACTACTACTATTTCTGCTGCTGCTACTACTACTATTACTACTACTACAACTACTACTACTACTACTGCTGCTATTGTTATCCCTACAACTAGCAGCATAGCTCAAGAACCTGGAGCACAAACGACTACCTTCCTTAACAAGCTCGGACTGTAGGTACAGCTTCTGCAATCAGCCACAAAAGGCCTCTTTTAGGGCTCACGGAAGAATAAATATATTTATTGTGGGTATTCAGCAACAAGAACAACGGCAACATAGCTTAGCTACCACACCATGGTAACAATAAAAAGTTACCTACGTTACTGCCACAAAGCCTTCATTGGGGACAAGGAAAGAATGAAACAGCAGATCCCGATCAAGATGATGAGCAGCGCATGAGCTGCAGTGGTCAGCGACCAATAGCTGACTGCTAGCGTCAGGTCCAGCGACCAATAGCTGACTGCTAGCGTCAGGTCCAGCGACCAATAGCTGACTGCTAGCGTCAGGTCCAGCGACCAATAGCTGACTGCTAGCGTCAGGTCCAGCGACCAATAGCTGACTGCTAGCGTCAGGTCCAGCGACCAATAGCTGACTACTAGCGTCAGGTCCAGCGACCAATAGCTGACTGCTAGCGTCAGGTCCAGCGACCAATAGCTGACTGCTAGCGTCAGGTCCAGCGACCAATAGCTGACTGCTAGCGTCAGGTCCAGCGACCAATAGCTGACTACTAGCGTCAGGTCCAGCGACCAATAGCTGACTGCTAGCGTCAGGTCCAGCGACCAATAGCTGACTGCTAGCGTCAGGTCCAGCGACCAATAGCTGACTGCTAGCGTCAGGTCCAGCGACCAATAGCTGACTGCTAGCGTCAGGTCCAGCGACCAATAGCTGACTGCTAGCGTCAGGTCCAGCGACCAATAGCTGACTGCTAGCGTCAGGTCCAGCGACCAATAGCTGACTGCTAGCGTCAGGTCCAGCGAACCAGACCTGCAAAGACCCTTCTACACCTCCACGCAGTGATCCTGGATAACAGGCTGCAAAAGAGCAGACTGGCTAAGAAGAAGGGATCGAAGAGGGAAGGCTAACCTAGTACCCAGAATGGCTAAGGTGAAGGGATCGAAGAGGGAAGGCTAACCCGATACCAAAAATGCCTTGCTGAAGTCGGATGTGTTGGACCGAAAGGTGCAAATATCGCAGACAAGCTGTAAACTACGACACAACGCATTCAGCTCTCGGGACTACACCTTGCTACTTTTCGTGGTTCTGTAGCGGGAGATTGATGACGAGTGACAAAGATGAGGACATTGTTATCCATTTTGTATTTGTTATCGTCATGGGGATTGTGTGGCCTAGAGGTTAATGATGTTGGTTTATAATTCCAACGTACCGGGTTCAAATCCCGTCCTGCTACATCTGGCAGAGGAAGCATGCCATTGGCTTTTCATGGCATTACCGCTTCATTCCAGTTGCCCCAGCTGTAGATGGATACCAAACAAAGTCAGGGAGCAATTTCGTAGCCGCTACAATAGCTACGGAGGTCGACTTTGTCGCTGGCACTTTCAGCAACGAAAGCGACTAAGCACATGATAACGATTCGATGCACAATTTCCCCGTTTCGGTACTTGTCCTGTAATTACTCCCAAATGAATAAAACATATATTTTTAGCACCAGATATATATTTTTAGGACCAGATTTGAGGGTAGTGAGTAAGAGAAAAGTTTATTTTTTAACTGTTGTTTATTTCAAACTTTCTGCTTTCGCTTCTTCCTGCCACCTAACTTGAAATCAGCAATTAATGTCTTCAATCTGTCAACGTTGGTCTATGATGGGGAGAGTAGCATCCAGTTTCTAGAGCAGCATGGCATTATCCATGCTTTCATGGCATTATCCATGCTGTCATGGCATTATCCGTGCTATCATGACATTATCCATGCTGTCATGTCATTATCCAAGCTGTCATGGCATTATCCATGCTGTCATGGCATTATCCATGCTGTCATGGCATTATCCATGCTGTCATGGAATTATCCAAGCTGTCAGACCTTGTAACAACAACCATGTTATGGTGTTGACCTTGACTGAGCGATAGGATAGAGATGTCGACAGGCACAGTGTCGACAGGGCATCCCTGTGAGGTAATGCATCTGGCTACAAGACTCGCGCATGGCCTACGAGTGGATCATTCTGTTTGTATACTGCTGGTCTCAAGATCTGATGAGCATCCATTTATTTAAAATAAATTTATATCGACCTGTCTTCCCCTTAACCTGAAATGGAATGTCCCGCTACAATCACCAGCTGTCAAATACGTATGATAGGAACCAAGGGAACTCTGTTTTGGGGGAATTAAGGCACGAGTACTTCCATTTATATATATCCCCATGCGTCACTAGGGCCCTAAAAAAATAAGACGCGGGAAGCACTGGTCACGCCATTGCTAATGCCCACCCCACCTCCTTGCGAGATTGTGTTTATCATGTCTTCATATGTATTCTGCAAAACAAGCCAAGCGTCCAAATTCTACGTATTGTGTCTGGGGCCCCAGGTTATTTTAAAATGGGCATTACTTTTTACATAACGGAAAGTTTCATTCCCGTATACACAGTATTCAATACTCTGACGATACATCGGACATGAAATCGATAGAGAATATTTCTCTCGTATCTCCTGGCGAACGGCGTTGAACAAAAAGCAATATTGCTCAACCAGTGTTGAAAGAACTCATCCAAGCGGCGATATTTTCCTGTGACAGATAATAACTCCTTGGGCGTATGGACGTTGGATGTGGTCTAATTGGCGCTATGGGAGTTGATGTATCTATGCGCGACTGGGGAAAAGCTACAGTTAGAAGACTCATAAAAACTGGGAAAACATTAGTTAGGCACCAAGGTTTCAATTTGATGATTTCCCTAGAGAATTTCGGTCCCTAATTGAGAACGAAAGAATAGTCCCATTGCACTTTCGCGAATGTCTTTAACCGCAATTCAAATCAGCATCGGCGTTATCAAGTTCATTCGGTAAACCAAATTGATTTACAAAACAACCAGTGCAAAAGAAAATAAAGCGCTCTGGCGCAGGTTTCATTGAGGAGGTGAACTGTAGTAGTGACTATACTCTAACTAGAGTGAGGAGGTGAACTGTAGTAATGACTATACTCTAACTAGAGTGAGGAGGTGAACTGTAGTAGTGACTATACTCTAACTAGAGTGAGGAGGTGAACTGTAGTAGTGACTATACTCTAACTAGAGTGAGGAGGTGAACTGTAGTAGTGACTATACTCTAACTAGAGTGAGGAGGTGAACTGTAGTAGTGACTATACTCTAACTAGAGTGAGGAGGTGATCTGTAGTAGTGACTATACTCTAACTAGAGTGAGGAGGTGAACTGTAGTAGTGACTATACTCTAATTAGAGTGAGGAATTGAACTGTAGTAGTGACTATACTCTAACTAGAGTGAGGAGGTGAATTATAGTAGTTACTATACTCTAACTAGAGCGAGAAGTTGAACTGCAGTAGGGAGTATACTCTAACTAGAGTGAGGAGGTGAACTGTAGTAGTGCAGAACGTCGCTCTCACAACAGCCGATCTGTAAGACTCTTATCTCTAGCCAGAACGTCGCTCTCACAACAGCTGATCTGTAAAACTCTTATCTCTAGCCAGAACGTCGCTCTCACAACAGCTGATCTGTAAAACTCTATCTCTAGCCAGAACGTCGCTCTCACAACAGCTGATCTGTAAGACTATCTCCAGCCAGAACGTCGCTCTCACAACAGCTGATCTGTAAGACTATCTCCAGCCAGAACGTCGCTCTCACAACAGCTGATCTGTAAGACTATCTCCAGCCAGAACGTCGCTCTCACAACAGCTGATCTGTAAGACTATCTCCAGCCAGAACGTCGCTCTCACAACAGCTGATCTGTAAGACTATCTCCAGCCAGAACGTCGCTCTCACAACAGCTGATCTGTAAGACTATCTCCAGCCAGAACGTCGCTCTCACAACAGCTGATCTGTAAGACTATCTCCAGCCAGAACATCGCTCTCACAACAGCCGATCTGTAAGACTATCTCTAGCCAGAACATCGCTCTCACAACAGCCGATCTGTAAGACTATCTCTAGCCAGAACGTCGCTCTCTCAACGGCCGATCTGCAAGATTCTCCATCTCTGGCCAGAACGTCGCTCTCACAACAGCCGATCTGCAAGATTCTCCATCTCTGGCCAGAACGTCGCTCTCACAACAGCCGATCTGTAAGATTCTATCTCTAGCCAGAACGTTGCTTCACAACAGCCGATCTGTAAGATTCTATCTCTAGCCAGAACGTTGCTTCACAACAGCCGATCTGTAAGACTTTCTATCGCTCGGCAGAACTCCCGCCTTTGTTGCTGTCATCTTCAGAACACATGTGATGTCTTGTGTCCATCTTCTCCTTTGTCTGGTCTGCCCTGCTTTGCCAGGCCCCATTCCCTTTAGTGTCGTTCTCTCCAGGCCAAGAAACATTTGGTGATGACAATAACATTTTGAATGGAACATCACGTGAGAAGAGGACTCTTGAAGTTGGAAAGGACACGTGTTGAAAGTATTACAAGACAGTCTCTGCTCTGGAACCCGTAGGGCAACAGAAGTAGAGATACACCAAGACACACGCGGAGACGATATCTCGAGGCAGACATAATGGAAACCGAAAAGGCGTACACAGAGCTCGAATGGATTTTGATGGATTCTCTTCTTCTTTCTATTCCTCTTCTTCTTCTTCTTTTTCCTATTCTTCTTCTTCCTTTTCGTTTTTTTCCTTTTCTTCTTTTTCTTCTCGTTCGTCACTATTTATTTGTTTACACCTGAATTCCAGGTGTCTGGATAAAGGAATCCGTGGTGAAGAGATGTGTGGAGGTTTATTTACGTGTGTCTGTGCTCATTATGCAATCGCTTATTAAGCATATAGCGGTCTTGTAGGATATCTCAGGCTATTCGTGCTGCTTGTCTGCACGGACATGTGAGTAATGGGGGTCAGTTTTAATCTGTATAAGTGGCAATTCAATCTGTGATCGATCTATTGATTGACTGCTTTCTATACAAAGAAATGAGACCCAGTATATAAGGAAAGAGTATGATTGGCATAGCGGTAGAGCGCTTCCTTCTCGTGATGAAATTACCGGAATCGAGCTTTGTTATCGAACCGCTCCAGTTCACATCGCTGTTCATCATCACCTGGCTTACTGTTAGGGAATGAAAGACACAGAGGAAGGGGACTGGCAACCCCAGCTCACAAAAACAATGTGGGCTAATACAATGACAAATCTAACACTTTATGCCTGATAGCAGTGTAAATTATGGGATAGCTTTCAGTAAAGAAACCTTGATATTTTCAACTGTTACTTTCTGGCACCCCTTCGTACACCTGTAACGTCATCCCAAATAATTTTTGTCTTTGCTTTTTTTTAACCTCTTTTGCGCTCAATCTTTCCAGCTATTACAATGTTATATAGACTATCTTCTCCTTTTTCTTCTTCTGCTTCTTCTTTTTCTCCTTCTTCGTCGTCTGTTGCTGCGTTAGTCCTGAAACAGATTAATCTCAAGGAACTGGCATAATTACTTCCCTTTTACCGATTAATGCCCTTTCCTTCCTGTACTTTCCAACAAAAATAATCCAGATAAATGGGCGGGGACTTTGTTTCTTGCATGCTTTAGCCCGTCAACGTGTGTTCCATCTCCTAGGCAGAGAAGGCGGACAGGGTCAGCCAGGGGTTAGCCTGATGAGCGAAGACATAACGCCTTTCTGCCATCGTTTAAACTGTAATGGATTTATCAAAATGAAGCGCTCCAATCTATCCTGCTTAATATTAGAAGTATTAGGAACGTTAGAGTCAAACCGGGACGTTTTGTTCTAGTTCTACCTGAATGGGTTACAGCTTGTGGGAACTACTATCATTATGGACACTTGTATCCTATTACTGCTAGGTGGCCCACTTGCCATGGGCCAGTCACGTGACAGCTAAATAGAAATGGCGGACAACAATGTTAGGGCTTGTATGGACCAGCGTGTTGTGATGACGTTTCTTGTGAAAGAAGTCCTGAAACCTGCGGAAAGTTACAGAAGACTGCAAGCGCAATACGATGAGGAGACACTCATCCGAAGTAAGACATTGAAATGGTGTAAGCGTTTTAGAGAAGGCCGTACATCCGTGAGTGATGATCCCTGCGTGGTGGCTTTCAACCCACCACAGTCGTTCCTGTGAATTTCCAGATTGTGGAACTCCTTATCCTGGAACACCGACGCAAAACCTGTCGCAAAAATGCACAAGAGGCAAGTCTTTCGTGCAGTGAATACTATTAATCATGAACGTTTGCCTTTTTGGAAGATTAGTGCACGCTGGGTGTTAAAACAACTTTCCGTTTTTGACCGGCTCAGAGAAGTTCAAGCCTGCACTGAATTCAATGAACGTTTTGACATAGAAGGGCATGATTTTTTGGATCGCTTCACCTTACAGGTCCAGACCTCGCTCCAAGCGATTTTTTCCTGTTTGGACCCATAACAGTATTCCTGGGAGGTCAGCATTTCAGCACTGAGTACGTAGTGAAACAGGCTGTCCTGGATTGGTTCAGACAGACTGGCAAATCTTCCAACTCTGGAGCTTTTCAAGCATTACTTAAACGTTGGGATAAGTGGATAAGCGTTGCAGGAGATTATGTCAAAAAATAAATGGCATTTTGACCTCAATGAAATAAAAAACATTTTTTTTTTTAAAGTCTTGGTTTTACTTGAAAGCCCCACGTAACTTTCCTGATGTCATTTTCTATGTTTTTTACTGTCGTTTTTCAGTCTTTCTATGGTCACAAATTATGTGACATGTAGGAGTGGAATTGATAGCAATTGAGATTGCTTTCTAAAGTCTAGTCAAGCAAAATATACTGGTCAGAGATGTTAGTCAGGGTCAAGCACAATATACTGATCAGAGATGTTAATCAGGGTCAAGCACAATATACTGGTCAGAGATGTTAGTCAGGGTCAAGCAAAATATACTGGTCAGAGATGTTAGTCAGGGTCAAGCACAATATACTGTCAGAGATGTTAGTCAGGATCAAGCAAAATATACTGATCAGAGATGTTAATCAGGGTCAAGCACAATATACTGATCCGAGATGTTAATCAGGGTCAAGTACAATATACTGATCAGAGATGTTAATCAGGGTCAAGCACAATATACTGATCAGAAATGTTAATCAGGGTCAAGCAAAATATACTGATCAGAGATGTTAATCAGGGTCAAGCACAATATACTGATCAGAGATGTTAATCAGGGTCAAGCAAAATATACTGATCAGAGATGTTAGTCTGGGTCAAGCAAAATATACTGGTCAGAGATGTTAGTCAGGGTCAAGCAAAATATACTGGTCAGAGATGTTAGTCAGGGTCAAGCACAATATACTGGTCAGAGATGTTAGTCAGGGTCAAGCAAAATATACTGATCTTCTTCTTCTTCTTCTTCTTCTTCTTCTTCTTCTTCCTCTTCTTCTTCTTCTTCTTCTTCTTCTTCTTCTTCTTCTGCTTCGTACGCTGTCAGACGTCAACCTGTATTTTTTAGAAAAAAGCAGCGGTCATCCTGAGGCTGTCGACACTGCCATAGAGCTAAAATATACTGATCAGACATGTTAGTCAGGGTCAGGCAAAACAGGCTGGTCAGACATGTTAGTCAGGGTCAAGCAAAATATACTGGTCAGACATGTTAGTCAGGGTCAGGCAAAACATACTGATCAGACATGTTAGTCGGGGTCAGGCAACACATACTGATCAGACATGTTAATCAGGGTCAGGAAAAAGATACTGGTCAAGACCCTCACCTTGACTTTTTTGTAGCCCTTCCTGGAAACGGGCTGTTTTCATGGCAGCCTGGCTAACAAGGTGATGGATCGACGTGATCCCAGTAGTAGTGAGCGATATGCAGAAGAAGTCAAGCATAGCACAACTGGCTGAAGGACCCCGGCTCACCTTCATCAGCACGCTCGAGATGTGAGGAAAGCAACTGCAACCTACCACTTAACACCCTTTTCAGGGCTCACAAAAAAGCAAACCTACTCATTATGCGCATTCGAAACAACAACAAGAGGTTCCCAATGACATGTACAACTATCAACCCATTACAGTAGGACCCAGCACCTCAGTCACCATAGAAGGAACTGTCTCTACCCTCAATAGGACGGGTAAGCTGCGAGTCGCGGTTGTATTACAAACTCTGCAAGCGATAAACGAACTAAATAAGGTAGCAACAGTCAGCGGCTTATAGTTTGGGGTTAGTCAGCGGCTTATAGCTTGGGATCAGCCAGAGGCTTATAGCTTGGGGGTCAGCCAGTGGCTTATAGCTTGGGGTCAACCAGTGGATTATAGCTTGGGGTCAGCCAGTGGATTATAGCTTGGGGTCAGCCAAAGGATTATAGCTTGGGGTCAGCTAGTGGCTTATAGCTTGGGGTCAGCCAGAGGATTATAGCTTGTGGTCAGCCAGTGGATTATAGCTTGGGGTCAGCCAGTGGATTGTAGCTTTGGGTCAGCCAGAGGATTATAGCTTGGGGTCAGCCAGTGGCTTATAGCTTGGGGTCATCTAGAGGCTTATAGCTTGAGGTTAGCCAGTGGCTTATAGCTTGGGGTCAGCCAGTGGCTTATAGCTTGGGGTCAGTCAGCGGCATATAGCTTGGGGTCAGCCAGAGGCTTATAGCTTGGGGTCAGCCAGCGGCTTATAGCTTGGAGTCAGCCAGTGACCTGTAGCTTGGGGTCAGCCAGTGGCTTATAGCTTGGGGTCAGCCAGTGGCTTATAACTTTGGGTCAGCCAGCGGCGAAAAGCACCCATACACTTCAACAAACAGCCCAGATAAGATGGACGTGGCATGTTCGAATGTCCGATGTGAGCCATCTAAGCAACTGCTTTACGGTGAGCTAATAACGGGCAGATGCTCGTTTAGAGAACATAAGGCACATTACAGAAACCCATTACAGAACGTCTCTGAATTGCTTCAACACAGATGTTACCTCCAGGGAGATACTTGTACAGAACCATTCCACTTGGCCCTTTAGCACCAAAGAAAAAGCTCTGATTGCAGATCGACTGCATTATGTGAAAGTAATTACTACAAACAACTGAAGCTTCTGCTTCTTCTTCTTCTTCTGTGTTCGTTCTCAATCTCCCGCTACCAAGCCCTGAACAGGGCTTTGCACGTAGCAGGATGTAGACCGGAGAACGCAATCTGTTGTGCCGCTAGCTTACAGCTTGACTGCGATATTTGTTATTTTCGATCAGACACATCCGTCTTCGTTAGCTGGTATATTTTAGTACGGGGTCATCCTGCCCTCTTCTATCAATTCCCCTTAACCAGCCTGCTCTGTTGCAGAATGTTATCCAGGATCAACTCGTGCGGATCAATGCCGCCGCTGCTCGTGCGCTGATCACCATTTTGATCCCTCTCAACCTTCTAAAGCACTTTAAGTGATTTGGGTAGCGCTTCCTAAATTAGGTCAACTGTACTGGTGGCTCCGGTTGGAGTGGAAAGGGAACAAAAACAAAACATTGACGCTCCTTCACAAAGTGTGTCTTCATTACTCATCAGGAGAAGATAATGCTGGTGTTGTTGAATGCCAACAATGAGAAGGATTACTCCTCTTTTGTGCGCCATAAAAGGGACGTTAAGTTACGGGTTGTCGGAGCTTTCATTCCATTCCTAGCGTACTGATAATGGTGGACCGGGGTATTTCAGGTGGTTGTGCTAAGACGCTAGCAGAAAAGCAAATACTAGTTGGACAGATAGATCATAATCGTCATCAATCATCGTAAATCATCGTAAATCATCATCAGAATCATATCGTCCAATGGCTACATGATGAATTAACGCAACCCGCTCTGCCTCTCACCACTTCTCCCTGGGGTCCCTCTCCCACCTCACTCTTACACCACATCATCCCTGGGTCCCATCGCCCACCTCACTTTTACATCATGTCATTCCTGGGCCCAATCGCCCACCTCACTCTTACATCACATCATCCCTGGGTCCCATCGCCCACCTCACTTTTACATCACGTCATCCCTGGGTCCCATCGCCTATCTAACTCTTACATCACGCCATTTTCTGCCCCCTCTTCCACCCCCTCTCCTCCCCCACTCTCACATCACGTCATCCCCAGGCCCCATTATCCACCCCTATCCCACTATCCCATCACGTCAACCCCAGGCCTTCTCCCCACCACACATCACGTCAACCCCAGGCCCACTCCCCCACTCTCACATCACGTCAATCCCAGGCCCCCTCCCCCACTCTCACATCACGTAAACCCAAGGCCCCCTCCCTACCTCTCACATCACGTCAACCCCATGCCCCCTCCCTACCTCTCACATCCCGTCAACCTCAGGCCCTCTCCCCCACTCTCACATCCCGTCAACCCCAGGCCCTCTGCCCCACTCTCACATCCCGTCAACCCCAGGCCCCCTAATTCAACCCCTCCCCCACTCTCACATCCCGTCAACCCCAGGCCCCCTAATTCAACCCCTCCCCCACTCTCACATCCCATCAACCCCAGGCCCTCTCCGCCACCTCTCACATCCCATCAACCCCAGGCCCCCTCCCCATCTCTCACATCCCGTCAACCCCAGGCCCTCTGCCCCACTCTCACATCCCGTCAACCCCAGGCCCCCTAATTCAACCCCTCCCCCACGCTCACATCCCATCAACCCCAGGCCCTCTCCGCCACCTCTCACATCCCATCAACCCCAGGCCCTCTCCGCCACCTCTCACATCCCATCAACCCCAGGCCCTCTCCGCCACCTCTCACATCCCATCAACCCCAGGCCCTCTGCCCCACTCTCACATCCCGTCAACCCCAGGCCCCCTAATTCAACCCCTCCCCCACTCTCACATCCCGTCAACCCCAGGCCCCCTAATTCAACCCCTCCCCCACTCTCACATCCCATCAACCCCAGGCCCTCTCCGCCACCTCTCACATCCCATCAACCCCAGGCCCCCTCCCCATCTCTCACATCCCGTCAACCCCAGGCCCTCTGCCCCACTCTCACATCCCGTCAACCCCAGGCCCCCTAATTCAACCCCTCCCCCACTCTCACACCCCATCAACCCCAGGCCCTCTCCGCCACCTCTCACATCCCATCAACCCCAGGCCCTCTCCGCGACCTCTCACATCCCATCAACCCCAGGCCCTCTGCCCCACTCTCACATCCCGTCAACCCCAGGCCCCCTAATTCAACCCCTCCCCCACTCTCACATCCCATCAACCCCAGGCCCTCTCCGCCACCTCTCACATCCCATCAACCCCAGGCCCTCTCCGCCACCTCTCACATCCCATCAACCCCAGGCCCTCTGCCCCACTCTCACATCCCGTCAACCCCAGGCCCCCTAATTCAACCCCTCCCCCACTCTCACATCCCATCAACCCCAGGCCCTCTCCGCCACCTCTCACATCCCATCAACCCCAGGCCCTCTCCGCCACCTCTCACATCCCATCAACCCCAGGCCCTCTCCGCCACCTCTCACATCCCATCAACCCCAGGCCCTCTGCCCCACTCTCACATCCCGTCAACCCCAGGCCCCCTAATTCAACCCCTCCCCCACTCTCACATCACGTCAACACCAGGCAATCTCCCCACCACTCATCACGTCAACCCCAGGCCCCCTCCCCCACCTCAAACATCCCATCAACCCCAGCACCCCTCCCCCGCCTCAAACATCCCATCAACCCCAGGCCCCCTCCCCCACCTCAAACATCCCATCAACCCCAGGCCCCCTCCCCCTCCTCAAACATCCCATCAACCCCAGGCCCCCTCCCCCACCTCAAACATCCCATCAACCCCAGGCCCCTTTATCCACCCCCTCCCCCACCTCTTACATCCCGTCAACCCCAGGCCCCCTTCCCACCTCTCACATCCCATCAACCTCAGGCCATCTCAGCCACCTCTCACATCCCATCAACCCCAGGCCCCCTCCCCATCTCTCACATCCCGTCAACCCCAGGCCCTCTCCCCCACTCTCACATCCCATCAACTTCAGGCCCCCTCCCCATCTCTCACATCCCGTCAACCCCAGGCCCTCTCCCCCACTCTCACATCCCATCAACCCCAGGCCCTCTCCCCCACCTATCACATCCCATCAACCCCTGGCCCCCTCCCCATCTCTCACATCCCGTCCACCCCAGGCCCCCCCCCATATCTCACATCCTGTCAACCCCAGGCCCTCTCCCCCACCTCTCACATCCCATCAACCCCAGGCCCCCTCCCCATCTCATACATCCCATCAACCCCAGGCCCTCTCCCCCACTCTCACATCCCGTCAACCCCAGGCTCTCTCCCCCACCTCTCACATCCCATCAACCCCAGGCCCTCTCCCCCACTCTCACATCCCATCAACCCCAGGCCCCCTCCCCACCTCTCACATCCCGTCATCCCCAGGCTCTCTCCCCCACCTCTCACATCCCATCAACCCCAGGCCCTCTCCCCCACTCTCACATCCCATTAACCCCAGGCCCCCTCCCCATCTCTCACATCCCGTCAACCCTAGGCCCTCTCCCCCACCTCTCACATCCCATCAACCTCAGGCCCTCTCCCCCACCTCTCACATCCCATCAACCCCAGGCCCCCTCCCCATCTCTCACATCCCATCAACCCCAGGCCCTCTCCCCCACTCTCACATCCCATTAACCCCAGGCCCCCTCCCCATCTCTCACATCCCGTCAACCCCAGGCCCTCTCCCCCTCAATAATTGACTGAACAGTGCTATCTTGAACGTATGCGCCAAGAATACGAATCATGGTCTAACTATTGTGAAAGCTGTTGTAGCTATTTCAGTTTCTGTTTATAATGGTAGGACAAACGTTCTGTCGGTGATGGGGGAAATGGTATGACATACTTGCAGGTATCTGAGAGTGTCCTGTGAAGACAGAAACATTTTGTCGCAAACAAGAATCTCAAAGAAAAGCTATTAAGGCATCTTATGATGCCTGGAGACCAAAACGGAGATTTTTACTGGATGATTGACAGGCAGATATTGAAGTTTATATATCAGGTTAGAGGTCATTGATACGAATAAATGTATTTAATCATTAGAAAATAGTAAAACATAGTGTCCTACATGTTGCCTTTTCATGCATTTAATTGTTTCTACAAAACATCTGTTTTTACAAACTTGTAGTTATCCTGACATGGCCGTTTGCTGGAACTTCTATTTCTCATATTTTAAGCAACTTCCCCGTGATCTAGAGAGCTGAAATGATGCACACATTCTGTACTTAGTGCGACCTGTTAATCTGTCAGTTTAATGGATCCTCGAATGACCTGTCCAGGACAAACTTTTATTGCCCGTTGCCCGTTTGCTGGAACTTCTATTTCTCCTATTTTAACCAACTTCCCATCAGAGCTGAAATGATGTACACAGCCTCTACTAGAGCGATCTGTTATGCATCAAAATGACACTTCTATAGTCCCGACAACTGATAACGTGTCTTACAGTGCCAATAAACCTTGTACCGAAATATGGCACCGTACGGATGTGAAATGTGGACAGCCACACAGACACTTAAGAAAAGCATTGAGAATTGTGAACTAAAATACTACAAAATGATGCCAAAAACACCAAGGAAAGCGAACAGGACTGGATATCGAGAAAAAATTGGTTGTCTTTTTTTTCAGTTTTTCTTTTTTTTTTTCGTTCGCCTTATTTCTCAAATCCCCAAGGTGGTATGCGTTGCACTGTAGTTTGTATTTTGCGCCTGTCGGCCCAGTGCATCTGACTTCAGCGTGGATTTTATGTAAGGGTCTGCTCCCTCCTGCATTTTCTAAGGGCTTACTTCCCCGGGGTAACGGCCGGGGCTGTGATGGGGATCGAGCCCAGAACTTTCTGGTTGTGAGCAGTGTCACTTAACCATTAGCCCACGCCGTCCCAAAATTGCTAAGTAAACAATATCGTATCCAGAAAGCTAAAATGTGTTGGCCACATCAAACGTCATAATAGCTTGGAGAGAGCGATACTGGTCAAAGAGATAATGGACACAAGACACCATAGAGGTACTGAAGATGACAACGACAGAAGCGAAAGTTCTGGCTAGAGATGGACAGTCTTACAGATCGGCGGTTGTGAGAGCGACTTTCTGCGAAGGGCATGCTACATGATGAGTACGGAAATATGTAGTTTATTTTTACTTTCTTCAATCAAAGTTCAAATTTAGTTTTGGGGGATGCAAGTACGTAACCTTGCCTTTACGCAGGGTTGTTGTGCTCTGGTTCTGAGCATGGTTGACGGACAACAGGAGTCACAGAATGTTTGACAACCTCTACATCCGCTATCCAAGCTTGCCTTAGCCTTCCCAGATGCATCTCCTAAAGCAAGAATTGAGAGCTCCCGTTCCCTAAGCCAACATATATAATATTTACCCGGGACAAAAACCCCTACAACATTGTCTAAATATTGTTGTTACTTCCTGACATATTTACTAACTTGTTGATAAGGCTCTAGATTTCGCTTAGAATAGACTAGGGATGATAGACGACAGACTGGGATCAAAAAGGGAGATAACTGAATAATTAGAATGACCTCTTGCGGTTATAGATCCTATGCATGTCGTAGAATGGGAATCCATCCAGACTTTATCCATTCTTGGAAACACATAATCAATTTTATATAATCTTAGTCGAATGCACTTGTGGTACCGGGAAAATGACCGCTGAACATCTGCTGCAAAACTTCCCGACATTCGAGGACCAGATAAAGCACACGTGGCCATCACCAGTGGCAACACTAGACAAGCTCTATGTCGACAGCCTCAGGATGACAGCTGCTTTCTTCGAACAAATACAGGTTGAAGTTTGACAGCGTACGAAGAAGAAGAAGAAGAAGAAGAAGAAGAAGAAGAAGAAGAAGAAGAAAAAGAAGAAGAAGAAGAAGAAGAAGAAGAAGAAGAATAATAAGAAGAAGAAGTCTCCTCTCCCCTGCATCAATCAGTATATTAGTTACGAGGCTGCGATCGTTGTAAGTGGTTCTCAGAAAAAGATCTCAATTACCAGTTCAATGCGCATCCCAAATAGTCATGTCAGCCAAACTGATGGTCTTCTCATGGAGATGCAGCTCTAACTGAAGGGCTCTGGGCGATAGAGGAAGGGACCTACGACCAGAGGATCCGTGTAGCTGATACAACATGTCCTACAAGGAGAACCTAATATTACTTACTTACTTAGTCGCTCCTCTTCTACCGTGATAACCTAATATACTGGATGGAATATCTTGTATTTTAACTACTTGCTATCTTGCAAATAGAGTATAGACAGCCAAAGCTTACTAAAATAAAAAGGTGTAACGACAGAGTATGTGTGAGGCATAAAGGTGCAGATATCCTTGTCTCTCTTTAACGTTCTATCTATCTATCTATCTATCTATCTATCTATCTATCTATCTATCTATCTATCTATCTATCTATCTATCTATCTATCTATCTATTTATCTATCTATCTATCTATCTATCTATCTATCTATCTATCCATCTATCCATCCATCCATCCATCCATCCATCTATCTATCTATCTATCTATCTATATATCTAGCTATATATCTATATTTATATATATATATATATATATATATATATATATATATATATATATATATATATATATATATATCTACCTTTCTAGCTACCTACCTATCTATCAATTTACCTTACTTACTTAGTCGCTCCTCTTGTACCGTGAGGTGTAGAGGTTATCAATCTATCTATCAATTTAAATATATATCTGTCTGTCTGTCTGTCTGTTTGTTTGCCTACCGTTTGCATACTTCCCCATCTGTCCCACTTGTATACCTGTCCCCCTTGCCCCATCTCTTCCACCTGTCCCACCTGCCCAACCTGCCCCACCTGCCCAACCTGTCTCACCTGCCCCACCTGTCTCACCTGACCAACCGACCACACCTGTCCCACCTGCCCCACATGCCCCACCTGCCCCCCTTACCACACCTGTCCCACCTGCCCCCCTTGCCCCACCTGTCCCACCTGCCCAACCTGCCCCACCTGTCCCAACTGCCCAACCTGTCTCACCTATCCCACAGGCCCCACCTGCCCCACCTGTCTCACCTGACCAACCGACCACACCTGTCCCACCTGCCCCATATGCCCCACCTGCCCCCCTTACCACACCTGTCCCACCTTCCCCCCTTGCCCCACCTGTCCCACCTGCCCAACCTGCCCCATCTGTCCCAACTGCCCAACCTGCCCCACCTGTCCCACCTGCCCAACCTGCCCCACCTGTCCCAACTGCCCAACCTGTCTCACCTATCCCACAGGCCCCACCTGTCCCACCTGTTGCACCTGTCCCACCTGCCCCACCTGCCCAACCTGTCTCACCAGTCCCACCAGCCCCCCTTACCCCACCTGTCCCACCTGCCCAACCTGCCCCACCTGTCCCAACTGCACCACCTGTCCCACCTGTTGCACCTGTCCCACCTGTCTCACCTACCCCACCTGTCCCAACTAGGAAACACCTGCAAGTTCTTCAAACTGCCATTTGCCAGGACAGAATGAATCCACACCAGTACCCTGGGTCAAAGGTTGTACTAAAGTAAAGGAGGACTGACTTTAGAAAGGGCGACACTGGGCCCCTTACTGATGAGGGAACTGGGGCTCCTTGCTGGGGAGGGCATATGGCAACTTACTGGAGAGGACACGGGGGAACTTACCGCGGTGTTTTCAACGGTCTGCTGAGGAAACTATGAGCCGGAGAATAATGAAATTGTGTATACTTGACGGTTGGTATGTGTTGTTTACATCAGAATTGACGTCATCGTGCGCATCGTACGTATGTTCGCTTGTTGCAGTTCGGTCCGGTTTCATTTGAACACGTCTCGTATTTGAAAAAATCAGACACTTCACGTAAGCTAGAGAGCTGAGACTTTCAGGACAGGTACACACCTGATGCCAATTCATTTAAATGGCATTTCTTTGAGGGCAGTTTTAGAACAATTTTTGACAATTTCTAACTTGTAAAACTCATTTTCTGTTCTAAATCAGATTTAAAATATTGATCAATACATTTCACTTGATTATGACGTCACTGTATGACTTCATATCCCTCTTGTATACGTTATGTGACATCCCATCAGACGGCTGAGAAACGATTTCTCAGGATCGAGCTGTTTAGAGATAGTCAGGCCATAGTGGCTGCAGACGTTCGTAGAGGCCTTCTGGCTGCACAGAAAAGAGAAAGATTGAAGAGATCAAGGAACAGCCAGGCATGCCAGCCTCCTCAGCATGGTTGTACGATCTGTGGCACGGACTGTCACTCGCGAGTCCGCCTTTACAGCCATATCAGACAGTGTCGAAATACAGGAGAAGAACTGGACCAAACTCACAGGGCGCCGCGCGCATGGTCTACATAAGCGCAAATAATGATGATGTACAATAACATTCAGTATATATGCATTTGTGTGTGTATGTGTATGTGTGTGTGTGTGTGTGTGTGTGTGTGTGTGTGTGTGCTTGTGTATGTGTGCTCATGTGCGTGTATGCCTGTGTTCGTCTAATATTGCAGACGTACGCTAATTTACCTTTTCTTTATCCCTTCAGAAATTTGTTCAAACATCTGCAAACCCTCTATCGGCTAGCTGGGACTGTCGTACAAACATATTAACGCTGCTCTTTTGGTTCCTTTAGACCTTACGTTTCAATTGGTCTCCGAATAACCCGTATTTACACCATAAAATCGCGTCCTGGAAAATAAAAACACAATTCACTCCACCATCTTGACCTGAAATCATATGATTATACTGAACACGTATCATCGCGTACGCGTTTGTTTCAAATTTCTGTTGAAACAGAATGTGATTAACGTATGACGTAAAAGTATAGCTAAATTAATAACACTTAATTATTGTATACTGTCTACTGCATTGTGAAATAGAAACGGTTTGTTTGTTTTTATTATTTTTAGTTACAGTTTTTCAGTTCAGTTCAGCACCGAAAGTCGGCTGCAGTGGATCTCCATTGTACTGTATCGCTTGTCGTAATGGTGCAATCTGACAGACTTTTTCCAGCCCATCTTATAATGTTATCTATCAATTTATAACATTATCTGGCTCTTGGACGATTTTCTTCAACCCTACCCTCTAGTATGGTCTTCAACAAGGAGGTATGTCTTGTTAAATAACCAAAAAACGTAACTTTCTAACCCTGATTTCGGTCATTAATTATCTATTCCCCGCCAACTTTTTAAATACTACATTTGTTTCATTTCTCTTCACAAGAAATGCGACCCAATCTTCTATATACCCACATTTCGAATGGGTCAATGCTGTTTTCAAACTTGTTATTCAGTTGTTATGTTTCTGCGCTATAAAGTAGTAGCGAGCAAACTCATTCTCAATTTATGGTTATACGGTGTTTAATCAACTTATAATGTCTTTCTTGTTGTTGACCATATGATATAACTTATTGACGATAAGGATGCATGTTTCTGATCCATCACCTTCAGATTTGTACTTCCTCTCTATGCTACATGTGAAGCATAGGGCCACCACTACATCTGATCATCGTGTGTGAGGCATGTTTGGTGCGAAGCTGACCACTTCACACCTAGCATATCGTTGGTCAAGCAGGGGTCAAGATACTGGGCGGCAGCGGTCAGTGAACCATAGCTGACTGGTAGCGTCATGGCCAGCGAACCAGAGCTACCAAGACCCTTCTACACCTCCACGCGGTGATCCTGGATAACAGGCTGTAACAGAGCAGACTGGCTAAGGAGAAGAGATCGAAGAGGGATGATTAATGCAGTACCCAAAAATGCCTGCTGAAGTCGGATGTGTCCGGCTGAAATGTGCAAATATCGAAGTCAAGCTGTAAACTACGTCGTTCTTCGAAGGTTGCCGACACCTTTTTCCTTCAAACCAGGTACAGTTGATTCATTTCAAACTTGATCCTGATTTTCCAAAACATATTTAGGTCAAAGATGTAGATCAAAGAATAATTGTATTAAAGCACATCCCGCGTTTGATGGAAGATAGGCCCTAAACATTGTTGTTGTTGCTGTTGTTATTGTTGTTGTTGTTGTTCTTGTTGTTGTTGTAAGCCACTCGTACTGAGACAATTTAAATTTTGACAAAGTTTCTTTGATGACTGGTTGCTCATCCTGCTTCTAAAAGCGTACTTGAAAAGGTGGATCTATGTGGTTCTGGCTGTAGTGCAGCGCTATGCTCTTCAGTTAGTCCATTACTGTGAGGTAACGTCCGCACCCTCCTCGTCGGCCAAACTGCTGTAACACACCCTGTTTCCATGAAAATCAACGCGATCAGAACTGGTTCTATCATCTTACGTAAATACGATATGATCAACTCCTACTGTGCATCTATATAAAAAATCGATCTCCTATAACAACACAAGTATATGGCAGGTGAGTCAATGTAACAGCACAAACCTAACGACAACACGAACTCACAAACAACAAACATTTGGTCTAAGAGAGAATAACAACTGGCCATTACAATAACGCTTTATATCGATACTGGCCGAAATACGAGGCGTGTTTAAATGAAACCGGAACTAACTACACCAAGTGAACATACGTACGATGCGCATGATGACATAAATTATGGTGTAAACAGCACATACCAACCGTCAAGTTTGGAAAATATCATAATCCTCCGACTCAAAGTTTATACAGCAGACCGATGAAAACTTGGTGGATGTGTTACGGAATCCGTCCAGAGTTGATCAGCGAGATGAAGGATGTCGACCAGTTGACATTCATCCCAGAATGCAGGCAGTGTATGGTAACAAAAGTGTGTAGAAGACAACAGCGAAGAACTGGACGACTATGTTTAAAGAAGGACGTGAGTTAACGAACGATCATCCGATACCAGGTCATGCGCATATTGTGGCGTCAGAAGATGCCATCACCAAAATTGATGCTGCAATTCGGGTGGACTGTCGCCGGAGCATACGCTCGCTACCAAAGAAATTCGCTATGTCGCTAGGGAAGGTTTAAATGGTGGTTATGGGGACGGCGTGGCCTAGTGGTTAAGTGACACGGATCATAACCCGAAGCTGCTGGGTTCGATCCCCATCACAGCACCGGCCGTTAGCCCGGGGAAGCAAACCCTTAGAAAATGCAAGAGGAAGCAGACCCTTACATAAAATGCATGCTGGTCGGATGCACTGGGCCGACAGGCGCAAAATAAAAACCACAGTGCAACGCACACCGCCTTGGGGGTTAGAGAAATAAGGCGAACGCAAAAACAAAAAAAAATAAAAACAAAAAAAATGGAGGTTAGCAAGAAACTGAAGTATCAAAAGGTGTGTTTACAATGGATACCTCGTTCGCTCAGCAACGATCATAAGGAAGATCGTATGGGATGGAGTTTGAACCACTTGCTGTGATACGAAGAAGAGGGTGATTCGTTTTTCTTTTGTGCAAAGTGACAGGTGATGAATCGTGTTGGAACCACTTTGAGCCGAGCAGCAAAACTGCAAACATGCAATGGAAACATCCCGGATCAGTGAAGCTAACAAAAATTCAAGTCACACATTTCCACAGGCAAGGTTATGCTGACAGCGTTTTTTGATTATGAGGGACTTTTGTTGGTAGACTTTAAAGAGCCTGGCGTGAACATCAATTGTCATCCGCTACAACGACAGACTAGACAAGATGCATACAGCAATCAAGAATAAACCACGCGTCATGCTTTCGTGTTGTGTGATTCTGTTACACGACAATGCGCGTCCATATGTCGCGAACATTGTTCAGAAAGCGGTAGCACAGAAAAGGTGGGAAGTACTACCACATCCATCATATAGCGCCCCACCCCCCCCCCCCCCGATATGTCCCCTTGTGATCCCCGGTATGTCCCCTTGTGAGCCCCGGTATGTCCCCTTGTGAGTCCCGGTATGTCCCCTTGTGAGCCCCGGTACGTCCCCTTGTGAGTCCCAGAATATCCCCTTGTGAGCCCCGGTATGTCCCTTGTGAGTCCCGGTATATCCCCTTGTTAGTCCTGGTATATCCCCTTGTGAGCCCCGGTATATCCCCTTGTGAGCCCCGGTATATCCCCTTGTGAGCCCCGGTATATCCCCTTGTGAGCCCCGGTATGTCCCCGTGTGGGCTCCGGTATATCCCCTTGTGAGCCCCGGTTTGTCCCCTTGTGACTTCCATATGTGCGGACTCTTAACGAAACATCTGAAGAGACAAACATTCGACCCCGATGCTGACGTCATGGTCTCGGCGACCAAGTGGTTCATAAAGTAAATAAAGTCATTTTTGTCGGACGTCTACCCAAGCCGTGGGATGCGTGTCTGATTATCTGTATCGACTTTTTCTAATTAACCCTGTGGCATGTTTGCTTCGTAACAACTGCTATGTTTAATTCTGTCACACCAGATGATGTAACTTACATATGTTTGTAATAAAGTAACTGGTCCGGTTTTATTTGAACACGCCTCGTTTCACTCACTCACTCTCATTGTCAGGGACCGGTTCGTCGGAAGTATTCTTATTTTCTGGGACCTCATCTTCACTTTTGCCATTATCTTTTTTTCCTTTTTGTTATCTTCTTTTATTGTATCCGATGGTTCTTATTTATCAAAATTGTGTTGTTTATTTAATATGTTTTTCTCCACTCTAACTTCACATTTAATCAGCGTGTTTGTTTTTATCATTACTATTGGTTTAGACTTGTAGAACAGATCTTAGCTGTATAGACAATATATAGGTAGGAGCTTAGACAACCATTTTTTTTATTTCTTCTTCGTGGGATTTGAGTCAGTGCAGCTGAACTCAGTTCCGCCAGAATTTGAGTAATTCAATCGAACCACGACGTAACCCGACGTAAGTTACAGGCCCTGTGTCAACCCGTGGAACGATAGTGTTTTCAGACACGTAGACGTGTTGCCGTCGACCAACCCGCGTCGTCTAGAGGACGCGCGAATTGGATGGAGGATAATGGCAAGCAGACGGGTTATAACGGGCGCCGGTTTAGAAATCACGTGATCTGAGGATGGAGATCGAATATAAAAACCCGACAGAGAAAAGACTTCACTTCAGCGGAGGAGTGTTTTTTGCAGAACTCTCTCTTCTTTCCGCACACTCTTGTTTCATTTTACTCTATCCAACAATCACACTCTTATTTCATTTTACTCTATCGAATAATCACACTCTTGTACAACTTTCACACGCGACTTCAGAGTGAGGCCCTTCCATTGCACTTTGGTTGGGCTGGATTCTGGGAGCGCACAAACCTAGCATAGCTTCATACAGACGCACATATACATCCAAGCATTGGTTTATGCGTCTTAATATCGCCCAATTGACTGCGGTCCCGGGTGGAATAGGCGCGCTTTTGCTAGTAGAAACTAGTGAGGCAAACATGTTAAATTTAAAAAAATTAAAAACACTTCACTTCAGATCATTACGTGAGAACACTTTCGAGAGAGACGGTGAGTGAGAGCAGGCGGCGGAGAGAGCAGGCGGCGGAGAGAATAGACTTGACTTCGGAGACAGAGAGAGAACACTTCACAGAGCATTACGAGATAACCACAGAGAGAGAGAGAACATTTGACTTCAGCGATTACATGCGAACACTTTCGAGAGAGAAACAGTGCAGGGCAAGCGACGGAAATATGCAGTTGGGGCAGATTTGAGTTGAGATTTAGACGACGGAGAGAGGCACTTGAGATACACACGCAACAAGCAAGGTAACTATCTTCATTTTATGTAGTGGTCGTGATTACAAGTAATCAGTATCTTATAGAAGCAGTCTTCTAGTCATCCAATTCATCATAATGACGCAGTCCCACTAATCACGTCGACATCACCTTGATCACGTAAATGTAAGTCGTCGGTCGCAGCTTAAGTCCAGTGATCCCATGGATCATATTTCATGCAGTATCCTAACCCCGTGGAGACCATTTTGATCTACCGCAGACAAAGTGGAATAAGGCCACGGACGTCATACTTGGGTTCACAACCTACGAGCTTCACCATCAGCGGCAATCCGCAACAAATTTCGATCGCAGCAGACCAGATTTGATGAGGAGAAAGAACCGGGCAATAACAGTACCGATAAGGTTAGATTTTAGAGGTAGGAGTGTTTCAGATAAGCGTGTGAGAGAAAGAATTTAAGTTGTTAGAGAGTTTATAGTTGGCAGTGTAACTTGAAAAAATAATATGTTGTATTGTGTTTAGATCTAATGTTTCTTGAATTTGTTTAGAGTGAGTGTAGAGTGCAGTAGAACAGAGCAGACCCGTTTACCGTCTGCGACAGAGCTCCATAAAATCAACCGGCTCTGGCACACTTACTCAAAATTTGTTAATATAGCATTTTTGTATATTTTTTATTAACTTCTCGCTCATTTTGACATACCGAGTTGTGCTTTTTTTATAGTATCAAAGCGTCTCTCGAATGGACCATCTATAACTGCGAAATCAGAAGAAAATTTGGGGGCCGCAGCGAGAGCTGTGGAGCTCATGCTCTGACGTCGCCGCTTTCAGCAATGAAAGGGTCCTATACTCATGGGGGCGTCCTGGTGTAATTTAGTCAGTCTTTATGGGCGATTTTCAATTTGCTATCGATTAACTTCTAACAGGAATGCAAAGACGAAGCAGAAACCAGTTGCGTGCCAGATCTGCCCCGCAGGCAGCCAGTTGCTGGATGCACCAGACACATTAACAGGGGTCTCGCAATGAACAAGCAGCTCAGGCTGAAATAAATAAATGCAACAGTAATGACACTTGGCAGGACAATCTAAACATATGAAGCCACGTTGCTTGCTGAGTGTTTATGATGTGCTGTCAACAGGATGCTAAGTGGATCGTCCTCTTTAGAGTTCAGTGGCTGTGAGATTATGTTCCTTCTTGAACTCGTTGCTCGCCATTTCCAGTATTCCATTTGGTGATATTAGCTTGACTAGACATAGTTCAGGGGTCTCAAACTATCGGTCCATGGTCTGCGTGCTGCACGCGGAAATGTCTTACGTGGCCTGTTACGTGGTTAACGTATAACTGCAAACGGGAAATATCAGTTCAGTTCAGTTCATCCCGTAACCCATGAGGTCGTTGGGGCACACGTGAAGACACTCGCACAACCCCACGCTCTCTCTCTCTCTCTCTCTCTCTCTCTCTCTCTCTGTCTGCTGCCGCCAGTCGTGCCTACCGGAAAGAAGGTTTGACCACTCAGGGTTGTTGTCTGCCCACCTCTGCAGAAGTCAAAAGGGAAATAAAACAGGCCCGAGAAGAATGTTAGAAACTGTAAGGCGAGTGGGGACGGCGTGGGCAAGTGGTTAAGTGACACGGCTCACAATCTGAAGGTCCTAGGTTCGATCCCCAACATAGCAACGGCCGTTACCCAGAGAAAGCAAACCCTTAGAAAATGCAGGAGGAAGCAGGTCCTCACATAAAATGAATGCTGAAGTCGGATGCACTGGGCCAACAGGCGCAAAATAAAAACCACCGTGCAACGCACACCACCTTGGGGATTAGAGTAATCAGGTCAGGTCATCCCGTAACCGGTGAGGTCGTTGGGGCACACATGAAGGCATCCTCACAACCCCACGCCACCCCTCTGTGTCAGATGCCGCTGCCGCTACCTCTTCTGGTCAGAGACTAGTCCATTCTTTTATGTTGTCCTCCCATCTCTTTTTTTGCCGGCCTCTTCGTCGTCTCCTTGCACCTTTTCGTGGATGATTGTATTCGCAAGACCATTTGATCTCGATATGTGACCGTACCAAGTGAGTTTCCTTCTTTTGACAGTTGCCAAGAGGTCTTCGAGAGGCCATATTGCTGTTGTAATTCTATCTCGTATTAGAGAAATAAGGCGAACGAAAAAAAAAATATGGCGAGAAACTCACTTCCATATGTCTAAATCGTTCTAGAGACTTTTTCAAAAGATTCAGGGAGATTCAGTTTTTCTACCATGCAACCCAGATCATACCGAACCAGACATAATGATTCAAGAAACAGAGAGAGTTATAAAGAATAGTCCCAAATATAAGTCACCAGGCAAGAACGGCATAACAACGTAGGTGATTCATACATGTGGGGTAACAGGATTACTCTGGCTACATAGACTCGTCACAAAGGCATGGAAAGAGACGCGTACCAGATTACTGGCAGCAAGCTATAATCGTTCCAATTTGGAAGAAAAAGGTCGACAAAAGAAACTGTGACACATACAGAGGCAAATCGCTACTTAACTACACTGGTAAAATGTATGCTAAAATTCTGGAACATAGAATAAGACCTATTGTTGAACCCCAACTATCCAGAGCACAATTTGGATTCCGCCGAGGTATGAGCTGCACGGACGCATTGTTCACGTTAAGGCATATAAGCGAAAGATCAATAGAATACAAGGAAAATCTATGTGTTGCTTTTGTTGATCAGGAAAAAGGCGATTGATACAGTAATCAGGATTAAACTTTGGAAGATACTGGAAGATTATAGTGTACAAGGCCAGCTTTTTGATAATGTGAGAGCACTGTATCGTTCTAGTAAAGACCTCATCAGAACGTCAGATGGTGTCACAGATGCTTTTGAAATCACTACCGGCGTGAGACAAGGGTGTGTGGTTTTCTCCTCTGTTGTTTAACATCTACATGGACAGAATCGCACCAGAGACTGGTCAAATTCAGACATCTGAATCAGAACATAACTCAAAACATGAATTACTTTTTGCAGATGATCAGTGCTTGCTGTACGACGATGAAAACAAACTGCAAAACCACATGAACGCGCTTGCGACTACCTGTGCTAAACACAATATGCGAATAAGCGAGAAAAAAAAACAGAAACTATGATGATCAGTAGAATCCTGGGCCACTAAAGATAAGTCTAAATGATATTGCTCTTCAACAGGTCCATGAATTCAAGTATTTGGGCAGTATTTTTGTCGGCAGACGGTAGGATCGACAGGGAAATTGAGACAAGGTGCCAGAAAGCGTTCACAGTTGGTTGATGATCTGTGTGCTCTGTGTCTCAATTGTTCTTGTATATACACCTGGTAAACCGCTTGGCTTCTTCGTAAGTTATACTATATCAGGTTGAGGTAGATTTCAGCTTTCACTTGACAGTCTATCAGCTCAGCCATGTCTACAAATGTTGCAAAGAAATGGAGTTCCCTGTTTCCTAACTCTCTTGAACCAGTTTTCCTCGTCTTCTTTGTCCTCACTATCAAATATTCGTACTTTTCTCCCTTATTAACCTGGCAGTCCATCTCAGGTTTCACTCGTGTCAATACCGTTTATCTCGCTATTGGATTGGGGATGACCATGTAGTCAATCTACTCCTCTTATGGAGCCGGCAAATCTATAGAATATGTTCCACCGATTGTTTGTTCTCCCAAAATGGACACATGTCTGTACGTCCAATTTTTAATTTATTAAACAGATGGTTTTTCAGTATGCAGTGACCTGTTAATAGTCGGCATATTATCACTTGATCTCTTATTGACAAAGAGTAGTTTGTTTCTGCTATATCAGATCCTGTGTGCTCTTTGTACCATATCTCTTTGAATTTAATTTGTAGCAATGTCTTTATTTCTTCAAATGAAGCCCTATCTTTAGTTTGGGTTCTGAGTCCTTCCTCTTTTGGCTAGTCTATCATTACAATGTACAGGGATCCATTGAATTTTCATTGTTTTGAAGATGTATCTGGTATTCATGAGTTATTACTCTTATCTCCTTCAGGTGTGTTGTATTCTTGTTGCTAGCTCTCCTTAGTGTCTCAACCACTGACAACGAGTCTCTGAAGAGTATTACTTGCATCTCTGCTTGCATGTGTTTTTGTTGTTAGCTCTCCCTAGTGTCTCAACCACTGGCAACGAGTCTGCGAAGAGTATTACTGTCCTCTCCGCTTTCATGTGGTGTTTTTACGAGAATGTTTGCTGAAGTTTTTAGCTCATCTGCCTCTGCACTGAAGTTACTCCAAATGTTCTGGTTTCCACTGGTACATTTTTTGTGTACTGTTTTTAGGTTCCTTATAAAATGACTCGTTTCTATTCTTTGTTGCATTTGTTGCTGATCCATCTGCATACTTGTATACACCTGCGTCCAGATGTTTTTGGGTAGTGTTTCTGCGTGTGTCTCACACCTTTGGCTCTTCTTTCTCTTTCTGTCTGTTGTTGTTTTCTTCACATTGCCAGGAATGCTTTCAATCAACTCCTGGACGATCTGTTTTCTGCAGGTGGGAACCATGTGTGCAGTTTGTGGTGTGAATGTTTTATTTGTTTTGTACCATTTATTAACAAAGACTTGCTCTATCTTTTCTTCTTTTCGATTTTTGTCCTGCTTGTGTCTTTCAGCGTCAAGTTATGAAGAGATTTCTTGACCGGGCCCTAGTATGTGCTTGTGCCTTTCAGCGTCAGGTTATGAAGAGATTTCTTGACCGGGCCCTAGTATGTGCTTGTGCCTTCCAGCGTCAAGTTATGAAGAGATTTCTTGACCGGGCCCTAGTATGTGCTTGTGCCTTCCAGCGTCAGGTTATGAAGAGATTTCTTGACCAGGCCCTAGTATGTGCTTGTGCCTTTCAGCGTCAAGTTATGAAGAGATTTCTTGACCGGGCCCTAGAATGTCCTTCGTACACGGGGAGCTTTACTGCTTCTGTTATTTCTGCTATCCATCTATTGCGTGGTCAACTCTTGTCTTTGAATCTATTGTATCTGTGTAGCTTTGCTTTTTGATGGATACTATCTGGTGTTAGAAGTGTCACATTGCCGAAACATTTGGTTTGCTGTCTTTTGATGAGGTCTAGCACTGGTGTTGTACCTTCTTGTCTCCTAATATATCGTTTCTCATTCTATCCATTCTTGTTACACTAAGCATTCTGCGCAGGCATTTCATATCTTTTGTTACAATGTTTCTTTTTTCTCTCTTTGTCAATGTCAAATTTTGACACTAATAGCACAATGTGGGTAGAAATATTGTTATATAGCGTTCTTTTTGTATCCATTCTCAGGTGCTTGCATTGTAATATCGGGGCATTTGCCCAATGATTTGACTTGTGTTATTACATCTGCGTTGGATTTCAGTGTCTCCTTTGTCGTCTGCTAAGATTATGTTTCCCAGGTACGTGAAATTTTTCACCTGTATCATTTGTTCATTTTGTATACATTTTTTGGTTTTTATTTTTTTTATTTTTATTTTTTTTTATTTTTATTTTTTTTTATTTTTTTGCTATCGTCATAACTTTGATTCGTTTTCTCTATGTTGATTTTCATACTATAATCTGTGCATGCATCATTACGATTGTTGATATGCTCCTGCAGTTGTTCTTTTAAGGTTGTTATTATTGCTTGGTCATCAGCAAAGAGAAATTCATTTAATGGATCAGTTGATCTATAAATTGACTTATTCGAATTTTAGGATTTATAGGACCACCACTACAGCTGGTACCTACCGGAAGTCTGTATACAAGCAGCTGTAATGACGGTTTTATAGAAATGGTTTTGCATAATGAGGTTGTTAACCTCACGCAGATCCCGCTTTAGTCGACGTTTACGACATGCTTAGAACGTTACAGTGGTGTTGTTCTTTTCAACCGTAGTACTGCTCTATGGCTGGTGTACAGAGCGTCTGTTTTATTAAATATTACGGAGGTTGGACGTATCAGTAGATATTATTTGCATGGTCAAGTATTCGAAGGTACTAGAACCAAGGTTAACCTCGTCTTGATGTGAGGTGTGGGTCATGGTCAGTATATTTAACTTGACCTTGACGTCTTCGGGTCATGGCCAGTATGTATTACTTGACATTGAAGTGAGGTGGGGTCATGGTCAGTATGCTTTACTTAACCACGACGTGAGGTTTGGTCATAGCTAGTATGTGTCACTTCACCTTGACATGACGTGAGGGTCAAATTCAGTATGTTTCACTTGATCCTAACTTGATGTTGTGGATTAGTTCTCAGTAGGTTTCACTTGACGCTGACATGAGATGGAGGTCAAATTCACAATGTTTCACTTGACCCCAACTTGATGTAGTGGATTAGTTGTCAATAGGTTTCACTTGACCTTGACATGAGATAGTCATAACCAGTATTTTCACTTGACTCTGACGTAATGTGGGTGGGAGTGGGCGAGTTCTGGGGGTTATAGTCAGTATTTTTCACGTGACCCTAGAACTATTCTTCGATCCCAGTTTTCCGATTACACAAGTGAAGTCGACCCTTAAAAATAAGTCAGACGTCATTCATAACAATCCGGTTCCTATAATTTACCGATCCGATCATGAACCGTTGTCCGATCGTATTCGCTCAAAACATCCGTTTGGTAGCTCATACTCATTACCCCTTTTCCCCAAATGCCCATCACAGACCACCGCCGCCTCTGATCCATGTTAAATGAAGTTTGTTTCCAGGTTTGTACAGCCTTTCACCTGTTCGTTCCCATGTGAGTCATTCACTTTACGAATTCACTTTTCTTCTACGCGGGGGTGTATAGGGGTCGGTATATACCTGCATTTAATTGTTCAGGTAAATAGGTGATTGACCTGTTGTGATTTTACATAATGGACAACCACATTACTTTTCTTCTTCGTTCTCAACCTCCCCCTACCAAGCCATGAAAAGAGCTGTACAGGTAGAAAGATGTAGTTTGAGAACGGAATGCGTTGTGTCGAGGTTTACAGCTTGGCTGCGATATTTGCACCTTTAGGTCCAACACATCCGACTTCAGCGTAGTATTTTTGGTCACCTGGTTAGCCTCCCCTCTTCGATCCCTTCTCCTTGGTTAGCCTCCCCTCTTCGATCCCTTCTCTTTGGTTAGCCTCCCCTCTTCGATCCCTTCTCCTTGGTTAGCCTCCCCTCTTCGATCCCTTCTCCTTGGTTAGCCTCCCCTCTTCGATCCCTTCTACTTGGTTAGCCTCCCCTCTTAGATCCCTTCTCCTTGGTTAGCCTCCCCTCTTCGATCCCTTCTCCTTGGTTAGCCTCCCCTCTTCGATCCCTTCTCTTTGGTTAGCCTCCCCTCTTCGATTCCTTCTCCTTGGTTAGCCTCCCCTCTTCGATCCCTTCTCCTTGGTTAGCCTTCCCTCTTCGATCCCTTCTCCTTGGTTAGCCTCCCCTCTTCGATCCCTTCTCCTTGGTTAGCCTCCCCTCTTCGATCCCTTCGTCTTTGTCAGTCTGCCCCTGTTGCAGCCTGGTATCCAGGATCACCCGGTAAGTTAAAGCATAGTATTTGCCTACTTTTTGGAAGTGAGCGAGGGGGAGGGGGGGGGGGGTGTTGATCACCTCATGAAGAACCACCTAATCCCCAAAGTAGTTCAGTCAACCGGGGATGCGAACCTGTCAGGCTAAACACAGCAGATCTAGAGACGAATATTTTTTTTTTTTAAACCTGGTGCAACAGAATCGCACACGCCATCTGTGGTTGCTAGGCGACGGCACCGCACTGAACATGCCTGGCCACACACACACCCTGACAACCGTGGTCAATTGTACAGACACGGTAGACCAATTGTCTTGAACTTTTGGACACAGTTTTTTGTTCTACGAAAAGGGTGTTGTCGCGTTGCGTCGTAGTTTACAATAAGGTTGCGATATCTGCTGGTCAAAGGCAAAAAGGCGACTACCAGCAGTTTGCTATGGAGTATTTGGAGCAAGGTTAGACACCCTTGGTCGTCAACTGGATCCGGATTACTGCTCCAGTTGTCTTGATCATATCTTGTCGACGATAAAAAATATAGAGAAACCTTAAACACGGGACTTAGGACGAGATAACTGTGCTCAATAAAGAGCTAAAAGGTTTTATGATGGCCAGGGTAAATTATTCTGATCCTTCTATAATCATTGCTCATATAACTGGGACTCCGCATTCTTCAATAAAATCTGGTGTCCTTTCGAAGGGATCAATACCGTCGTACAGTGTCTCTTCGAGGGAGCGGGCGTGGGCCAAATCCTTCTTCTCGGTTCTGTATGCTGGGGACAGTCCGGAAGTATATGTGCTGCTGTCATGTCTGCCAGTAACCCGGGCTGGTGGTACTTATCTTGGATCTGGTGTACAGTTGGTGTTTCATTCTGTTGTGGTCAGTTCAGAGACGTAGTTTGATAACTTTTTATTTTCTGGCCAGTTGATTGTATCCGCCATTGGTGTGTCCTTGCTGTCACCTCACAATGTATTACCCTTGTATTATGGCGTCTGTTTCTTCATAGTTGACCAGGTATTCTTCCTGAATCAGTTTCGTTTCTTCTTTGGCTAGACTTGTTTCCCTTGATGTTACAGAGATGGTATCCATTGAATCACTACTTTCTAGAAACATTTAAATATTTTCGCCAAGGTTGCACTCTGTTCGTTCAGTTCCATGTTCCCTGTGGGATTTCAGCGTCGCTATGGCTGACTGTGCAAAAGTTAGTATCACGATGTTCTAATATAATACGATGCTTAATACAAGGCGATATGACATGTTGACAACCGATGCTCAGCAGGGAGCTGAAAGCTTTTAATGATGGACATGGTATGTAAATAAAGTTCAACGGACAAATGGTTACAAGCAGAATAGCTCGTCGACGTCACGAGACATCGCACGTGATGAGAATACATGCATATATTTAATGGACCTGTAAGATTTTTCCCTTAGTAGTTGAGTCTAGACGAGATAAAATGGCCCAAATATCATCATATTTAGAGTAATTTGTCTGGCAGCTTGCGTTATTCGAAGATTGGCAAAGGCTAGCCTAACAATTGAATCGTTGACAGTAATGTAGACATATCGTGGGGTCTATGCTGTTTATGTCCGTGTGTATCCAGGATTAGAAGAAAAGTGTGGCTAAAAATAAACTGACATTGTGACGAGACTGAAGGTCAGAAGTAGGTAATAATAGAAAGAGACGTGACGCATTTACCCCAGAGGAACAGAGAAGGAACACCTTACACGTTATTGACCATTTTTACCTTCTCTCTTGCAAATCAGAGGTGTACAAATAAGAGGCGACTAACTGTGTGACATGGCATAACACCGACCATGTTTTGTTAAGGTCAGCATAGATAACAGGCTGCGGGCCTACTTTGAGTCTATTAAGATGGACTCACACATCGGTTAACCACCAACTTGTCCCAACTCGGCGGAGTAATAAGCTGCTCGAGCAGAGCCCACTAAGCAGGGAATCCTTCTCCCGGCTACATCCACCTCACGCCAGAGCGTGGGCCAACACAGCGGCATCTGGCCCCGTATAAGTCCAGATCCACTAGGGCCTTTGTATATCAACAGTGATGTTGCTGTAAGTATACATGTCAACAACCTCCAGAATGAGAATAGAGACGGAAGCAGTGACATCAGTACTGAAATGGATATCAGACTTCTATAACAAGGGCAGTCATCGTGACAGACGCGCAAGCCGTGCTTCAGAAGGGACAGAAGGGATGGCTTAGATACGAGTGGAAAGCAGCTGCTGAGGCCTCAAACCTCTAGGCGTTGACATGGATCTACTGTCCTGCCCATGCTGGGGTTCATGGCAATGAAAGAGCTGACATCATGGCTTCACAAGCTCCCATCATGGGGACATTAGTGATGGATAGAAGTGACATTTTGAAATCAATCAATGACCGCCTGCTGGATGAGGACACCGCAATAGATGAAGCAGCAATCCACAGACTGCAAAGTTTCGACATAAAACGAGGTTCGAGCTGAGTAGGGCGCATGAGAGGACGGCCCAGGAAAGTGGACAACCAGCGAGCTACAGGGACCATCAGCATCCATACCTTCCGCCATTTGATGAGAGAGACTGAGCACCTATGGGTATAGCCGGAGTGCAGTGACGTCGATTCTTAGAAACAGAAAACAGAATATCAAAAGTAAAAAAAGTAAAGATCCCGTCATGCCATGCGGCACATATGAAATACGGTGTTAGGTCCATATTATTTTGTAACCCGTGGCCCTTAGTGGATAATGCACATACCCCCCGTCCTACTCCTATCCTGTGTTACTGGCATACTGGAATCCATGTAGTCAATTAGGCAGGTTAGCACATGATTCCTGATAACCAAAATCTATTTTTCTGTTCTGTAAATACATCTGGTCGGTCATTATAAGATGGTGTCCAGTGTCTGCCATGGTTTACATTTTGAACTTTGATTTGGCTATTCGTAATAAGTTTACTGATGATATTGATGTATTGGCAGGCACAGAAAAGGAACTCCAGGAGTTGATTGGTTGATTGGATAAAGCGGCCCTGAGTTTTGGTATGGAAATAAATGCAGATAAAACAAAGCTCATGAACAATAACATAGCAGGGTTTAAATCTGTAACAGAGGCAAATGGGTAGGATTTTGAGGTGGTAAAATGTTTTAAATATCTGGGATCTTTGATCAGTGAAGAGGGATCGAAGCCAGTGGTCATTGTAAGAATAGCACAAACAACAGCGGCGCTGACTCGGCTGAAACCTATATGGCAAGACAAGCGGCTCGCCCTCGGCATAAAAGTCAGACTACTGCGCTCTTTGGTTCTATCAATATTTCTGTATGCCTGCGAGACCTGGACCATTACTGCAGATATCCAGGGCAGAATACATGCAATGGAAATGAGGTGCTATAGAAAACTCCTAAATGTTACATATAAAGATCGTGTCACGTACATAGAAATATGTCAGAGAGTTGAAGACGCTATTGGTCCTTTTGAAGATTTGTTCACAGCTATCAAAAGACGAATGATGGCCTAGTGCTGACACGTCGCGAGGTCCAACGGAATTACCAACTCAATACTCTTTGGTTCCGTACCGGGACAGAGAGGGCGAGGACGTCCAAGGAAGAGATGGGTGGACAACATCACTGAGTGGTCAAGCCTTCGTCCCGGTGAGATACGACAGGCGGCGACAGACAAAGAGGGATGGCGTGGGATTTGGGGAGTGTCTTCATGTGTGCCCCAACGACCTGATGGGTTACGGGGTGAACTGAACTGAACTGAAGTAAGTTTGCTGGTGGTTTCCTTCATGCTGCTGATTAGATCAGGGGAAATGATGTGTAAAGTCTGTATTGATTGATATTGCTGTAATTCGTTAGGTGTTTTCATCTGTGCTGATACTTGTCCTGACGAAGACCTTATGGCTGATACATAGGTGTTGCGTTGTTGCTATTACAACGCGGTCGCTAAACTATATCACGTTTATGTTATAATCACTGTAGTTTACTACGCATGCTGTGCCATAGAACTTAGGAGGGCAGTGCATGAGATTGGAAGTCTCCCCCCCCCCCCCCCCCCCAACACCAATCGCCTTTATTGCCCCCAGTGAAGTATGAGCTTAACATATACTAAGTCTTTCCTGGAATACTTGGAATCCTGGTATTCAAACAGGCATGCCAATGTCTCTTGCCAGGTAGCCTAATGCTTCTGCAATATGTAGAAGGTATATTACAACTTTCTCCGGCTTACTAAGCCTGAGGGAAGATACAAATAATTTGCATTAAGCTTTTCTTTTTCTGCCAATACTTCAAGCTGACACAATCTTCGTCCCACTTCAGCCATGTTTACGATTATTTTCCTTCTCCAAATGTCCCGGAGCCGTCCTCGACTTCTTTTATCCCTTTCCAGAATTGAGACTGATGTGTAACGCTGGTCAATGTCTCCCTAATGTATGCCGCATCCATCCCCACCTTCTTCGCAATTATTTCCAGACTCATAAGGGGTTCTTGTTCTTTCAATAATCTCTACACAAGCAACCCTGCACCAGCAGTGCAGTGGCCGAATTCCACACAAGCATTTATTACTGAAAGACTACCTTCCTTGAAAATAGCTTCCGTCAGCGAATCTTCATTCATGACATAATAATAAAATAATGGACGTGCATGTCGGCTACTAGGACCAAAAAGGTGGATGGAGAGCACTAGCTCTTGTAAGAACAGGTAGGCCCTTGTTGCGTGCTCTCTCTCCACCAGCAGTGCAGTGGCCGAATTCCACACAAGCATTTATTACTGAAAGACTACCTTCCTTGAAAATAGCTTCCGTCAGCGAATCTTCATTCATGACATAATAATAAAATAATGGACGTGCATGTCGGCTACTAGGACCAAAAAGGTGGATGGAGAGCACTAGCTCTTGTAAGAACAGGTAGGCCCTTGTTGCGTGCTCTCTCTCCCCTTCCTCCCACCTCCACCCCCCCCCCCCCACCGCCACATGGGGAAGGTCGATGTTAGTGCAAAATAGACTGGCCAAGACCCTTATCTCGGCTTCCTCGTAGCCCTTCTTGGAAACGGGCTGTTCTTCTTAGTAGTCTGGCTAACGAGGTGGGGATCGACGTGATCTCTGTAGTAGTGAGTGACACGAAGATGAGGCCAAGCTCAGGTCCGCCTTCATCAACATGGTGTGATAAAATCTACTGCAATTCGCCACTTAATGTGCTTGTCAGGGTGCACAAAAGAGTAAACTTTCTCATAGTGTGAATTTGAAACAACAACAATCGGGCTACTGGAAACAAACTGTGCCACGCCTATCTCGTCAACTAGGTGGGCATCGATACTGTCTATCTATATTTGTTCTTTGTTCTTTGCGTGCTGAACACGGCGCATATGGCGCAAAATCAAATGATCTCCTGTTGGAACGGTGGAATGCAACTATTTTTAGATCGTATGATTCTGAGGCCCTCTCGGCTGATTCTGAGACCTTCTAGGATCATTCTGAGGCCCTCTAGGATGATTCTGAGGCCCTCTAGGATGATTCTGAGGCCCTCTAGGATGATTCTGAGGCCCTCTAGGATGATTCTGAGGCCCTCTTGGATGATTGTTCTTCTGTTTCCTTGGGTCTCTTTCATTTCCGGACGCCTCTTGGTGTCCATTCGAGTGCTTGCAATGGAAGACGGTTGTTGTTCATTCTAAGGCCATGTCCGATGTATGTCCATCGTTTTTTTCCAGATGGTGGTCGACACGTATAGTTGGTTTGTCTCTGTCCTTATCGAGTCATTAGTTATGAACTAGTCCCAGCGTATATTCAATAATTTTATTAAACATTTATTTTCAAAGATATTTATTTTGTTTTCCAGCGTTTTTGTTGTCTTCCAGCTTTCACGTCCCTATGTCAGGACTGATATTACGATTGAGTTGTTGATTTCCAGATGTTGGTGAGCTGATTAAAGGCACATGAGGCCAATGCAATTCTAGTGGAAATTTCTTTTGATACTGCAATCCCCATAATGGACGGGATACCGAGGAACCTTGCATTGCACTACATCCTGGGTCTACCTCCTTTAACACGCCTAAGGATGCAACGAGATCCAGAAGGAAACACGTCAAGTTCATTCAACCAAACACGAATAGCTTCGAACAACAACAACGTACGTTGTGAAATAACACCTTATTCTGGACATATCCTGACATCGATCTAAATACTCCGTTCCTGAGATACTCACAGACAGATACCAGATATAGGAACATCGTTGTAGCTATAGCTCTTGAACAGAGATTACTCCCATTCAAAGTAAGATAAATGTGTGTATATTGAAACGTCATTGTATGTTTGTTAAGTGCTCAGACACTATTAAATTACCATTGTTTGTTGCTAAGGGGAATACATGTAATGGCTAGAGGATACATTATCGACATATTAAACATTCAGTTAAATGGAAGTAATCAATCAACTTCTAAAATGTATTCACGATTCTACGGCAATGAGAAAGATAATAGCGAAGTGTACCATCCTCTTCTGTTGCTGATACGGTAAGTGAGGTATAGAACTCCCATTAATGGTCGACTGATGTCTATTTGGTGCCAAAGAGGGCTCTATACGTGTAACAGAGAGGGCAATAGGTTAACTGAGAAGGAGCTGTGGTTGTGTTTTGTTGTTCTAATTCTTTTTGTTCTTCTTTTTCCTCTTCTTTTTCTTCTCTTTTTCTTCTCTTTTTCTTCTTCGTTTTCTTCTGTTCCTTTTTTTTATTCTTCTTCTTCTGGTTCTTCTTTTTCTTGTTCTTCTTCTTCTTCTTTTTGTTGTTGTTCATCTTCTTCTTCTTCTTCTTCTTCTTTTTGTTGTTGTTCATCTTCTTCTTCTTCTTCTTCTTCTTCTTCTTCTTCTTTTTTCGTTTCTTTTTCTTTTTTGTTGTTGCTGTTCTTCTTCTTCTTCTTCTTCTTCTTCTTCTTCTTCTTCTTCTTCTTTTTTCTTTTCTTTTTCTTTTTTGTTGTTGCTGTTGTTCTTCTTCTGCTTCCTCTTCTTGTTCTTCTTTTTCTTTTTTTTCTTCTACTTCTTCTTATTTTTTCTTTTTTCTTTTTTTATTTCTAATTTTTTTTTATTTTTTGTTGTTGTTGCTGTTGTTCTGTTTCTGCTTCTTCTTGTTCTTCTTTTTCTTTTGTTTTGTTGTTCTTCTTTTTCTTCGTCTTTTTCCTTTTTTAATTTGTTGTTCTTCCTCTTTTGCTTCTTCTTCTTTTTCTTCTTCTTTTTCTTCTTTTTCTTGTTTTTTGTTGTTTTTTGTTCTTCTCTTATTATTATTCTTTTTCTTGTTTTTGTTGTTTTTTGTTCTTCTCTTATTATTATTCTTTTTCTTCTTCTTCTTCTTGCTCTTCTAATCCTTCTTCTTGTTGTTCTTATTCTTATTCTGTTTCTACCTGTCCCAATGTCATGTCCATCCATGACCTTCTTATACCCGGCACTCGTACACCCCTCTCCCATCTCTTTGACATCTCGTAGCCTGGGGTAGGAACCCCCCCCCCCCTCCCCTTCACCGTGCAAGGGTCTTCGTTGGTTGGGGAATAACTGAATGACGGTATCTCTTAGTTGAAATGTTTAATGTAAAGAGATAAGAAAACAGAATACAGTAGCCGATGTTTAATGTAAAGATATAAGAATGGGAAACCCATACTGCCTTCATCCAAAACACACAACTCTATAATAAGACTTCATGTTATATCATGGAATTTCTAACTAACCCAATTGTCTTTTTACATCACCGAGCCACTGGTAGATCAGAACATGCAGTTCTTGTAATTTTTGTTCCGATCTTCATTCCATCTAGTTATTTTTATTTTTATTCTTCTTCTTCGTTCGTTCTCAATCTGCCGCTACCCAGCCCTGAAATGGGCTTTACAAGTAGCCGAATGTAGTCTGGAGAACGGAATACATTGTGTCGTAGTTTACAGCTTGACTGCGATATTTGCACCTGTCGGTCCAACACATCCTACTCCAGCAGGCATTTTTTAGTATTGGGTTAGCCTTCCCTATTTGATCCCTTCTTTTTAGCCAGTCTGCTCTGTTGCAGCCTGTTATCTAGGATCACCGCGTGGAGGTGTAGAAGGGTCTTGGCAGCTCTGGTTCGCTGGCACTGATGCTAGCAGTCAGCTATGGATCATTTATCGCTATAGATGTCTTGATTTTATCCACCACATGGGCCCCATGCCCTCTCACTGAGGAAGAAAGAATAGAAACGAAGTCGTAATAGACGACTAAGTTGAGTTGTGAATGAAGTTTCAAATTCATTAGGGGACGGCGTGGGCTAGTCAGGGACGGCGTGGGCTAGTCAGAGACAGCGTGGGCTAGTCGGGGACGGCGTTGGCTAGTCAGGGACGGCGTGAGCTAGTTGGGGACGGCGTGGCTAGTCAAGGACGGCATGGGCTAATTGGAGACGGCATGGGCTAGTCAGGGACGGCGTGGACTAGTCAGGGGCGGCGTGGGCTAGTCAGGGACGGCGTGGGCTAGTTGGGGACGGCGTGGGCTAGTTGGGGATCGCGTGGGCTAGTCAGGGACGCGTGGGCTAGTTGGGGACGGCGTGGGCTAGTCAGGGACGACGTGGGCTAGTTGGGGACGGCGTGGGCTAGTCAGGGACTGCGTGGGCTAGTTGGGGACGGCGTGGGCTAGTTGGGGACGGTGTGGGCTAGTCAGGGACGGTGTGGGCTAGTCAGGGACGGCGTGGGCTAGTTTGGGACGGCGTGGGCTAGTCAGGGACGGCGTGGGCTAGTCAGGGACGGCGTGGGCTAGTCAGGGACGGCGTGGGCTAGTCTGGGACGACGTGGGCTAGTTGGGGACGGCGTGGGCTAGTCAGAGACAGCGTGGGCTAGTCAGGGACGGCGTGGGCTAGTTGGGGACGGCGTGGGCTAGTTGAGGACGGCGTGGGCTATTTGGGGATGGCGTGGGCTAGTTGGGGACGGCGTGTGCTAGTTGGGGACAGCGTGGGCTAGTAAAGGACGGCGTGGGCTAGTTGGGGACGGCGTGGGCTAGTTGGGGACGGCGTGGGCTAGTTGGGAACAGCGTGGGCTAGTTGGGGACGGCGTGGGCTAGTCGGGGACCTCCTGGGCTAGTTGGGGACGGCGTGGGCTAGTCAGGGACGGCGTTTGCTAGTTGGGGACGGCGTGGGCTAGTCGAGGACGGCGTGGGCTAGTCGGGGACGGCGTGGGCTAGTCGGGGACGGCGTGGGCTAGTTGAGGACGGCGTGGGCTAGTCGGGGACGGCGTGGGCTAGTGGTTAAGTGACACGGCTCACAACCAGAAGGTGCTGGGTTCGATCACCATCACAGCACCGGCCGTTACACTGGGGAAGCAAACCCTTAGGAAATGCAGGAGGAAGCAGGCCCTTACATATAATGCATGATGAAGTCGGATGCACTGGGCCGACAAACGCAAAATAAAAACCACAGTGCAATGCATATCGCCTTTGGGATTAGAGAAATAAGGCGAACAACAACAACAACAAATTCATTACAAACGACAAAATGCCACAAAAGCAATTACTACAAATGCATATATGTGCTTTTACACAGACTTTCTACAAGGTCAAATGGATGCCAAATTTGCTTGAACAAATTGTGAAATATAACTACCTTGATTTCTTTCATTTTTGAACATATTCTTCGACACAAACTTGATGTTCTGTTCTGTTCCGTTTCTTAAGAATGGACTTCACTACACTCCAACAACACACACAGTGCCCAGTCCCTCTCGGTAGCTGACCAACGGTGTGCA
>JAVGWX010000011.1:7655839-7678339 GCA_036924085.1 Ariolimax columbianus | reverse complement strand
ACAGTAGATGTAGTTATTGTAACAAATCATGTGTGTGTACGTGTGGGTGAGTGTGTGTGAAAATGGAGCATGAGCGTGAATGTGCGCATGGTGCATGTGTACGAGTGTGTACATGTTTGTTTGAACGTGTAAAGTGGACAAACTCAAAGAAGAAGATGTAAAAGACGAAGAAGAAGAAGAAGAAGAAGAAGAAGAAGATATAATGGACCCTCTAAGGGATCTAAATGAATAAATATATCACTCCCCACAGACTCATAGTGTCCACGTATAAGCAACATAAAGCACAGACTACTGCCTTCAGCTACACTTAATCTAGCACTAACGCTATTAGTATAGAGATTCGGTGAAGATAACTCTATCTTGGTGTGAATGTGTAGCAAATTAAGTTTATTAAATCCAGACTTATCGACGTATGCCCCCGGTCTTAAGTCCACACAGGAAATGTGGGTCAAGGGCAGAAATGCGAGTTGCTCAATCCATCTCTGTCTAAATCCTTTCAATTTTTATTATTTGTTAATTAGTATTCGAATCCTCCACTTGATTTATAGATAGATCGATATGTGTATCACTATATCTATATTGATCAGTCCCTAAACTATACTGGGATATTGGTGTTGGATCAGACAGGTCAGCAGCCAAAATCTCTCTGTCCTGCTGGCACTAGAAGGCTTCAAATGAAACCTTACATTTCCTTTTTTCGGGGGCATATTTATTTCGAAAACTGAAACACAACTGTATAATATTTTGACATTGTTACAATTTGCATTCGATAACATAAAAGTCGCTGACCTCTACAGTTCAAGCACTGCGCAGCTTCTTGATTCTGTGTAGACCTATGAATTAGTGGTTTTCATCCCAAGTAGGTTAGGTCGCATTGCTAGTCACATCTTACGACATACCCTCAGCGAGGCAGAGGTCTAATTGTTATCTCTGTCACACACGGCTCTCCCAATATCCACTAGAACCAACACAAGAGTCTAAGAAAGAGTCAAGAATGTCGGTACACCCTGATGTCTGAGAATAATTTCGGGGAATGCAAGAACGTGTTTCTGGCAATCAAATAATATCATCTCTAATCTCAGTTATTGTAAAATTATGTTAGTGTCGAAATGATAGAGATCTAGACATGGCACTTACATGACTTGACCTTTTAGTTCCCCCTGGGCCAAGGGGCTACAACAGAAGCGGTTTTCGGTTTGGACTTAGTTTTTCTAAATGCGTTCTGAAATAGCCAAGAAGACTTCTATGGCTTCTTCTTCTTCTTTTTCGTTTTGTGTTCGCACTTCTTCTTCTTCTTCTTCGTCGTTCTCAATCTCCCACTACCAAATCCTGAAAGGACTTAAGTAGCAGAATGTAGTCCGGAGAACGGAATGCGTTGTGTCGTAGTTTACAGCCTGGCTGCGATATTTGCACCTTTCGGTCCAACACATCCGACTTCAGTAAGCAGTTTTTGAGTACCGGGTTAATATTCCCTCTTCGATCCCTTCTCCTTAGCCAGTCTGCCCTGCTGCAGCCTGTTATCCAGGATCACCACGTGGAGGTGTAGAAGGGTCTTGGCAGTTATGGTTCGCTAGCCCTGACGCTAGCAGTCAGCTATGGGTCGCTGACCAATGCAGCTCATGCGCTACTTAGCATCTTGATCTTTTGTGTTCGTACAATTCATTTATCTGGTGATTCGCTTTAGCTCTGTACAACTTTGAGTTAGTGTTGAGTCACTTGGTCACTTCGTCTTCGTCAACTGGCAACACAGAGAACAGTTTTGTAAGACATTGTGTCTTGTTGGGTTTGGCCCTTTGTCAACTGGCAACACATAGAACAGTTTTGTAAGACATTGAGTCTTGTTGGGTTTGGCCCTTGGTCAACTGGCAACACAGAGAACAGTTCTGTAAGACATTGTGTCTGAGTGGGGTGTGTCTTCCTCAACTGGCAACACAGAAAACAGTTCTGGAAGACATTGTGTCTGAGTGGGGTGTATCTTCCTCAACTGGCAACACAGAGAATAGTTCTGTAAGATATTGTGTCTGAGTGGAGTGTGTCTTTCTCAACTGACAACACAGAGAACAGTTCTGTAAGACATTGTGTCTAAGTGGGGTGCGTCTTCCTCAACTGGCATCACAGAGAACAGTTCTGTAAGACATTATGTCTGAGTGGGGTGTGCCTTCCTCAACTGGCAACACAGAGAATTGTTCTGTAAGACATTGTGTCTGAATGGAGTGTGTCTTCCTCAACTGGCAACACAGAGAAGAGTTATGTAAGACAGTGTGTCTGAGTGGGGTGTGTCTTCCTCAACTGGCAACACAGAGAACAGTTATGTAAGACATTGTATCTGAGTGTGGTGTGTCTTCGTCAACTGGCAACACAGAGAACAGTTCTGTAAGACATTGTGTCTGAGTGGAGTGTGTTTTCCTCAACTGGCAACACAGAGAACAGTTCTGTAAGACATTGTGTCTGAGTGGAGTGTGTCTTCCTCAACTGACAACACAGAGAACAGTTCTGTAAGACATTGTGTCTGAGTGGGGTGCGTCTTCCTCAAAAAGAGAGATAACCCTTTATATGAGCCTGTGATTCGTGTAGAATCAGCTCCCGCTTGTTACTTGCCTGAAAACTGTTTAACTGTAGGACAGATCGAAAGAGCTAAGCCGAAGAGGATTGGGAACAGTGGTCTAGGACACACTGGGTGGGAAGGTGTACAGATCATCTAGAGTGCTGATGATGATGATGAGGATGATGATGGTGGGGATGATGATGGAGAAGGCGCCGATGATGATCATGATGATGATAAGAGGATAGTTACTCATCGTGGGAATTCAACAACAACAACAACAACAACAACAACCACGCAGTTAGTTGTTTCTTACGAAATACTATCACTATGGGAGTAGTCCTGGTTTCATTGCCCCTACACAAATCACTCCCAGAACGTGCGTGTATCTCTTTCTTAGTATCTCTGCTTTCCTTCTACTCTTCATTGTATCCACTATTTCAATTATTAGCATCATTTTATCATGTTAATGTCTGTTCTTATTACTTGGACGTCTTGTTTCTGCTCTCTTTAACACTGCCCGCCATCTTACAGCTTCTTCTATTACAATGATGTTCAATTTCATATCTTTCATAATCACGAGCAGTCCAGCCATTATGGCGGTAAACAGATGAGAAGATATCCTTCCGAAATTAATCATGTGCATTACGGCTTGCCATGAAATTGACAACCTCGATGGGCAGCATATCTGTATATGCACTTCCCTCCACCACCAGCAGAAGAACAAAATGACATTAACTCAAAATGAACACGAAAACTTCGAATTATGTCACTTCCTGCTAGGACAGGTAATCCGGGTGGGATCAACCCATTAATATAGGAGCATTTTGTTGTGGATCATTGGAAAATAAATGAGAAAATATGAGTGCTTTTATGATTAAATTTGGCGTGGTTACATCGCGCACATACACACAGACAAACACAGACTCACACACTCTGCTGCCTACACACACACACCCACTTACATACACACTCACTTATACACACATGCACACACCCACTTACACACACACACACCTACACACTCACACATTTACATACACACATACTTACACACACACATACTTACACACACACTTACACACATACTTACACACTCACACACTTACACACACACACTTACACATTCACATACACACACACACACTTACACACACTTACATACAAACACACTTACACACACACACTTACACATACACATACAAACACTTACATACACACACACTTACACACACACACTTACACATACACATACACACACTTACACACACTTACATACACACACACTTACATACAGACACTTACATACACACACACTTACATACACACACTTACACACACACACATACATACACTTACACACACTTATACACACTTACACACACACATACACACACTTACACACAATTACAAACACACACTTACACACATACACACTTACACACATACACACTTACACAAATACACAATTACACACATACACTTACACACACACACTTGCACACACACTTACACACACTTACACCCACTTACACACACAAATACACACACACTTATACAAACATACACACACTTACACACACATTTACAAAAACACTTGCATAAACATACACACACACACATTAGCACACACATACATACATTCACACACACAAACACACACACTAACACGCGCATTTATATCCACAAAACACACACACTCACGCATTCATACACATATACAAACACATACATGCACGCCCTTTACTTCCATACACACACACATTTACAGAGACAAAAACACACTACACACACAAACACACACACACACAACGTATCTCGCTCTGTGTTTTCTTCTTTCGTCTTTTTCTGACTCTTTTACCATTCGGGGGGTGGGGGGGGAGGATAGAGGGACGTGTAGCGGGCCTCTTTTTACACACTTGCAATCAAGTGTGAAGACAAACAGGTGATTTGCCTCCTGTATTTGCAAGATGGAGGTGCTGCCACGTTTGACTGTAATGCAGGCCACTATTGGGTAGCAATTTATCTCTCCTTAGAATGTGTGCTTGACAAGCACTAAGAGGTTGCTCTTTCCGATTCGTAACTGTCATTGAAACCCACCGCTTAGAGCTTTCGTTCGTCACTTGAGAGACGAGTGCCTTACCTCTCCCCTATAGACCCCACCTTGAGACACGAGTGCCTTACCTCTCCCCTATAGTGCCCCACCTTGAGAAACGAGTGCCTTACCTCTCCCCTTTAGTGTCCCACCCTGAAAGGACTGCCTTACCTCTCCCCTATAGTGTCCCACCTTGAGACACGAGTGCCTTACCTCTCCCCTTTAGTGTCCCACCTTGAGAGATGTGCCTTAACTCTCCCCTATAGTGTCCCACCTTGAGACACGACTGCCTTACCTCTCCCCTTTAGTGTCCCACCTTGAGACACGAGTGCCTTACCTCTCCCCTACTGTGTCCCACCTTGGGACACCAGTGCCTTACCTCTCCCCTTTAGTGTCCCACCCTGAAAGACGACTGCCTTACCTCTCCCCTATAGTGTCCCCCCTTGAGACACGAGTGCCTTACCTCTCCGCTTTAGTGTCCCACCTTGAGATATGAGTGCCTTAACTATCCCCTAAAGTGTCCCTCCTTGAGACACGAGTGCCTTACCTCTCCCCTTTAGTGTGCCACCTTGAGAGATGAGTGCCTTAACTCTCTCCTATAGTGTCCCACCTTGAGACATGAGTGCCTTACCTCTCCCCTATAGTGCCCCACCTTGAGAGACGAGTGCCTTACCTCTCCGCTTTAGTGTCCCACCTTGAGATATGAGTGCCTTAACTATCCCCTAAAGTGTCCCTCCTTGAGACACGAGTGCCTTACCTCTCCCCTTTAGTGTGCCACCTTGAGAGATGAGTGCCTTAACTCTCTCCTATAGTGTCCCACCTTGAGACACGAGTGCCTTACCTCTCCCCTATAGTGCCCCACCTTGAGAGACGAGTGCCTTACCTCTCCCCTATAGTGTCCCACCTTGAGACACGAGTGCCTTACCTCTACGCCAAAGCGTTCGACTACGTACAACATCAAAAGTTATTGGCTATCATGGACACGATGAATTTCCCGAAACACACGAATCATCACACAGCTGTATCACAAGCAACATGCAGCAGAAAGGATGAATGAAGTAACATCAGAATGATCGGAAGTGCCGAAATTAGAGAGAGACAAAGTTGCATCCTCATACATGTTCAATATTTATGGCGAGAATGTACCGAGGAACGTCAGAGATTATCAGGAGAAGCTAGGTGTGGCGTTTTCAGCATTGCTGGATATCAGATTCCAGAAATTATAAAATAGAATGGCGACACAGTCCGTATACCGTTCACCCAAAAAGGCCTAGAAAACGAATTGTATTAACTTATAATCGCAGCAGCTCAGAATCAATATTTAAACAACGAGATATCAAATTGAGACAACAGGCACAATGAAGAATGATTCAGTATTCTCAATTTATAATGTAGAAATAGAAGATGTATAAGATTGTGATTATCTCAGATCTATCATCAATAATTCTGGCTACTGCAAAATTGAAATCAAACGAAGCCTTGCAATTGGAACCCACAAACTAATACAGATGAAAAAGGCGTGAGAAGACACGAGCAAGCAGATAAAGATCCTACCGACCAGTACATACATTTTCCATGTAGCGAACTACGGTTGTGAGACATGGACATTAAACAATCCTAATTGCAAAAAAGATCACAGCTTTTGTGATGCCGTGATGGAAACAGAAATATGTTGAAAATATCATGCGGATAAAAAGACAACCAGAGAAATTTTGAAAATTCTGCATATTACAGACAATTGGCTCCTAGACGACCTCGAAAGCAAAAAGCTTAGATTTTTCGGTCATGTCAACAGACACGTCTGTCTAGAGAGAGTTTTAATATACTCAAACACTAGAGCTAAGTAGACCCGTAGCCAGTTAGGTGCGATCTATAGCTGCTCTCAACACACCAGCTGGGGAAAGGTATAAATAACTTGGGTAGATTTTTAATTAACTTACCAGACCTGTTCTGCTACCCACACTTTAGGCTGAGTCAACCCTAGGAGCTGTTAGCGATCGAAAAATATCATACATCAATTGGGGATTGAACCTAGATCGCTCGGCGGCGGTACCAGTGGCTCAAATTATAATGAGGATAACAACTAGGTAGGTAGGTAGTCCGTCTAGGCAACCAGATACAATCATCTATGATCACAATAAATAGGTGAGTTCTATGGCCGGATACAGTGAAGATGATATCTTCCAGACTTTACCGAGCGTTGTAAAGACCATGATGCCCATGGCCTACATTTAGAACTGGTGGACGGAAAGGTTAAGAAATGAAACACACGATAACTGACGTTAAACTTTCCGCGTCGTTGTCAAAGCCGAAACGTCACAAGCAGAAAGAAGACGACTAAATCAATCTAATAATGTAATGTAAATTATAATGAAATAATGTTATCATAAAATAGAACTTGCTAAGGCCAACATCAAGGACAGGGAATACATAGTGGCTTGACTTAACTTTGTTCGTTCTCAATCTCCCGCTACCAAACCCTAAAAGGGCTTAAGTAGCGGAATGTAGTCCAGAGAACGGGGTGCGTTGTGTCATAGTTTACAGCTTGACTGCGATATTTGCACTTTTTGGTCCAACACATCCGACTTCAGCAAGCATTTTTTTAGTACTGGGTTAGCATTCCCTCTTCGATTCCTTCTCCTTAGCCAGTCTGCCCTGTTTCAACATGTTATCCAGGATTACCGCGTGGAGGTGTAGAAGGGTGTTGGCAGCTCTGGTTCGCTGGCCCTGAACCTAGCAGTCTGCTATGGGTCGCTGACCTCTGCAGCTCATGCGCTGCTCAGCGTCTTGATCCCGAATACATAGTGATCACGATCCGTTCCCGTCATGCCCTTGGAAACCGGCTGTATTGCACCAGACCAGCAAAGAAATTGGTAACATCATTTGGAATCTAGTAGTGGAATTAGGATCAGGATATCAAACGTATGTCGAGAAGTGTAGAACGCACCTGAGAGAGAGGAGCAGGAGTGTATACATCCAGCGAGTTACAGTAACATTTAGTATTTATACTTTTCACTGCTGCTAAAATCGATTGAATACCTATAAGTCTGCCTTGAGTTCAGTGAAGTTAATCGTGAATAAAATAATATAAAAACCGATGCCCTATTTTTGAGCATCTATTTTCGCCAGACAGCGAGGCAGAAACTACAGCAGCTGTAAACGAGAGAACGCTGAGAGAACATGCTGTGAAGATGGATGTTGAGAACTCTCCATTGTCCCACGTTATCTCGTGAGACCTTAGGACAGGTTCACAGAAAATAGGTTTCTTCTTTCTCTTCTCCCTATTCTCGATAATCACTCTTTCAGTCTTCATACCTCAGATTCTAGATATTCTTTTGATATCTTTTATCAAACTATGAAGAGAGTGGCGTGCCATGTACCGTCCTCTCTTGCTCAATAATACTCTTTCATTACCATTTTTATTATTTCTTATTCCGCTATTCTTTTTTTTTGTTTTTTGTTTTGTTTATTTCCTTCTCCATTTTCATTTTATTTTCATTTTCAAATTCATTTACGCATTCCATCGCTTCATCCATCTCCGGTTCTTTCTCTCTCTCTCTCTCTCTATCTCTCTCGTTCTCTCTCTTTCTATCTCTCTCTTTCTTTCTACCTTTCTCTAGCTTCTGCGTGTGTGTCTCGAGCTATTGTCACATGATTGGCCACGTCACAGCGTCGCAAAAGATTTTTAAAAACAGGTTAACAATCAACAGAAAAGAATACGTCCGAAAATGTAAACGCATGGGAAAGAAATTGGAAATAATAAAAATTACAATTACATTAGTAAAAGATATGATTTTATATGTTGTACTCTGTTTATCTGTGCTAAATTGTGTTATGTTACATTATGTTAGGTCTCACCAACTTCATTAAATATATCCTGTACAATAGGTGATTCTACGTCACTTTGTGGGACGGTGAGGCTAACGTCTGGTCAGGTAAAACACACTGATCAGACAATGTTAGCCAGGGTCAGGAAAAATATACTGGCCAAGACCCTCACCTGACGGGACGATGAGGCTAACGTCTGGTCAGGTAAAACACACTGATCAGACAATGTTAGCCAAGGTCAGGAAAAATATACTGGCCAAGACCCTCACCTGACGGGACGATGAGGCTAACGTCTGGTCAGGTAAAACACACTGATCAGACAATGTTAGCCAAGGTCAGGAAAAATATACTGGCCATAACCCTCACCTGACGGGACGGTGAGGCTAACGTCTGGTCAGGTAAAACACACTTATCAGACAATGTTAGCCAAGGTCAGGAAAAATATACTGGCCAAGACCCTCACCTGACGGGACGATGAGGCTAACGTCTGGTCAGGTAAAACACACTGATCAGACAATGTTAGCCAAGGTCTTGAAAAATATACTGGTCAAGACCCTCACCTGACGGGACGATGAGGCTAACGTCTGGTCAGGTAAAACACACTGATCAGACAATGTTGGCCAAGGTCAGGAAAAATATACTGGCCAAGACCCTCACCTGACGGGACGATGAGGCTAACGTCTGGTCAGGTAAAACACACTGATCATACAATGTTAGCCAAGGTCAGGAAAAATATACTGGCCAAGACCTTCACCTGACGGGACGATGAGGCTAACGTCGGGTCAGGTAAAACACACTGATCAGACAATGTTAGCCAGGGTCAGGAAAAATATACTGGCCAAGACCCTCGCCTGACGGGATGATGAGGCTAACGTCTGGTCAGGTAAAACACACTGATCAGACAATGTTAGCCAAGGTCTTGAAAAATATACTGGCCAAGACCCTCACCTGACGGGACGATGAGGCTAACGTCTGGTCAGGTAAAACACACTGATCAGACAGTGTTAGCCAAGGTCAGGAAAAATATACTGGCCAAGACCCTCACCTGACCTCCTCGTTGGTCGTCCTGGAAACGGGGCTGTATGGTCTTGGTAAGTTGTTTAGCGTCATGAATGCAGTGAAGTTTACAATCTATTATTTAATTTCACTAACGATTTTTTCTTGAAAGCTGTCTCACTTGGTTGTTCGATCCAACGACCACATGGTTATGAGACCAGGTAGATAATCCTGATGTAATACGCTGCACGCCCTTGACCAAATAGGTCAAGGAGTCCCCATAGCAGACACTGATTTGAGAAAGGGGGAGGGAGGGGGGGGTGTGTTATAGAGGTTTCGTTTAGCTAGATCAAATTTTTATATGGGATGACGTCATCAGCATCCTTGTTTATGTCCTTTATTTTTCTCCTAACAGTATATCGGGTACCCATTCACAGCTAGATGGACTGGAGTGTTTAATAACGGGAACCAAACCCGGTGCCTTTGTCATGGGAAGAGAGGGATCTACCATTTCGCTACTCAGATGCTTGGGCCAAATAACAACTGGTAAAAATGTTAGAAGACGAAGTCAGAGAATGAAGAGACGTGTGGATGGTGCTCAAATATATCCCAGAAGAACATCTAAGATCCAAAGAAAACCAGACGGATTTAGTCAAGTCGGTTGAAACCAGCTGTCCAGCACACGCCATTTGAAACCAAAACTAGCATTGTTAATCGCCACATCAAAGAAAACATGTTTTAACATGATAATAAAACTGTTTAAGAAAATATTGAACAAATATCAAAACGTCCCGATAATTCCAGAGAAGAAACAACACGAGATAAGAATTAGAACAACAGAGGCGGCTAGCCTTGTGTGTGAAAGAGTTGGAAGCAGTTAAAACTCCAGCAAGCAAATGTTATCAATTCTACTTGTAAATACCAATTAATGGCCGTATTTATCGAACCTGACCCTGGTTCTCTGAGTCCTGTATGCCCACATCTGACAACTACTAATAAAATCCACGAGAATTCAGTCAGAAATGAAGTGGATTGTTAGTTAGCGGTTTCAGACACCAAGACAAACAATATTAGTCAACTGATCACGTGTTTGCGCGTGTCCTTTTGGGGTTGAGACAAATATAATATTTACGTCTGATGAACGACACCCAGTGGAAATCGGATCTATAATTTTTACAGACGTATGTGACAGAAGAGGCAAATGGAATTCAATATTTCGTTGAACATTTGTATATCATTGTTATCTGCACAGCGAGGTCTGAGAACATTTCTTCAACAAACGCTTTCCTATTTTTTTAATTCTTAAATTATTCAATTCTACAAGTGTTCAGTTCTTCATTTCTTCAGTTCCACATTTCTTCAACACTCCAAGTCTCCAATTTTTCAATTCTTTAGTTCTCCAATTCTTCAATTTTTCAGTTCTCTAATTCTTCAATTCTTCAGTTATTCAATTCTTCAATTCTTCAGTTCTTTAATGCTTTCATTCCTCAACTCTTCAATTCTTCAGTTCCTCAATTCTTCAATTCTTCAGTTCTTTAATGCTTTCATTCCTCAACTCTTCAATTCTTCAGTTATTCAATTCTTCAATTCTTCAGTTCTTTAATGCTTTCATTCCTCAACTCTTCAATTCTTCAGTTATTCAATTCTTCAATTCTTCAGTTCTTTAATGCTTTCATTCCTCAACTCTTCAATTCGTCAGTTATTCAATTCTTCAATTCTTCAGTTCTTTAATGCTTCTATTCCTCAACTCTTCAATTCTTCAGTTCTTCAATTTTTCAGTTCTTTACTTCCACAATTCATTGTTATTCACTTCTTTATTTCTTCAGTTCTTCAATTCAATTATTAAATTCTTCAGGTCTTCAACTCATTTATACAATTCTTCAGTTCTGAAATTCTTCCATTTTTCGGTTTTTTAACTCTTGAATTATTCAATTCTAAATTTATTCAATTTTCAACACCATTTCAACATAGGGTACGAATTGCATTACATTTTGGAATTGTGTCCTGACAACGGCTAACAGGTTCGGGTTTCGAGTCTCAACTGCCAATGGTTCTTTTACGTGCACAGAGTATACACGGGATCTCCGTGCTTTTCGTCTATCTCTAATATGACTAGACGCTGGTCTCCTCTCCCTTAAGACCAGATGACGCTTGAAACATGTGGAATCAGGAAGTCCATCGTTTCCCGCTTTCGTTTCTTGAAAGGCAAGTCTTCACCTTTCAGCTATATCGAGTCCTGTATAATGTGCCACCTTAACTATCCCTTTGCTTTAAGGGCCCTTCTCACTTCCAGTAAAACCTCATTTCTCAAAGCTCAAACTTATATAAATCTATATATAACTTCTTCTTTCTTTCTTTCCGCTTTCTGTTGTCCTGTTTGTGATTTTCAGTGTCAGGTTATGAAGAGATTTATTGATTAGGCCCTAGTATGTGCTTTGGAGAGTTTCACTGCTTCTGTTATTTCTGCTATTCATCTTTTGTGTGGTCGGCGATTAGATGTGTAGCCATTGTATCTGTAAAGCATTGCTTTCTGGGGGATACTATCTGGTGTTTGACGTGTCACGTGACCGAGCCATTTGGTTTGCTGTCTTTTGATGAGGTCAAGCACTGGTGTTGTACCTACTTGTCTTTTGATGAGGTCAAGCACTGGTGTTGTACCTACTTGTCTTTTGATGAGGTCAAGCACTGGTGTTGTACCTACTTGTCTTTTGATGAGGTCAAGCACTGGTGTTGTACCTACTTGTCTTTTGATGAGGTCTAGCACTGGTGTTGTACCTACTTGTCTTTTGATGAGGTCAAGCACTGGTGTTGTACCTACTTGCCTTCTAATATCTCCGTTTCTGATTCTATCCATTCTTGTTACTCCAAGAATTATGTGCAGGCATTTCATATATGTTGTTACAATGTGTCTTTTATCTCTGTTTGTTAATATTCAATTCCAGCAATGATTGCATAATGTGATTATGAATATTGTGTTGTATTGTGTTGTTATTGTATCCATTGTCAGGTGCTTACATTGTAAAGTCGGGGACATTTGTCCAATGCTTTGACTTGCTTTATTACATGTTTTTGATTTTGGTGTCGTCGTATCTGTCTGTTCAACAACGTTGCTAAAACAAACTAGTTAGCTTGGCAACTATATCAACATGAACAGGCATCAACACTTAACCTGATTGAATTGGAGACGAAAGAAACGTCACACAACGTAAAACGTAAAATTTGGATATGATGTTCAGTTGTGTTGCCCTTGTGGAAAGTATACGCTCTATCGAACTCCCTTTTAGTTTAAACTGATTTGTGTGTCAACGTTAACAACTTTAATATTTGCATGAGCCCAAGTTACAAACCGTGGGTGACATGTAGCATTATCCAAGAGCAGCAGAGTTTTAAGGACATGTTATATTGTGACAAATAATGCTCAACCGGAAGCTTGGAATTATAAATTAATTAATTTATAAATAAGGGACGAGTCATCCAGGCGTTTTGATTGCTGGAAATTAACTTGAGGGGAAGACTTTCAATAATTTGTCAGGACCCTACGTTTTCGGAATAACAACAAGCATATGTTTTATTTCGCGGAAACCAACTGCATTGTTCATTACAAACAGAGCAAGAATGTTTTGACAGCTTTCAATCCAAGAATGTATTCTTTTTGTTGCGCAATAACAGTTGTAGATGACAAACATCTTCTTTCAGAACAGGTTCGCCGAAGATTTGTTGCCATGTATAACTATCGCTTTGTAACATTTGTTTCAAAATCTATGAGACAGCTACTACAGTATAATGGTTTCTGCATGTCATGTCATGTTGTGTAAATGTGACTTTTTTCTTAAGTTTGTCAAACCAGCATCTGCTTGATCCAAAAGTATCTTCAGCTGATGTTTCCCCTTTTAAAGATTTCATTTTATTAAAGAGGAGCGCGTGGCCGAATGGTTTCAAGGCCTGCCTGCCGATAAGGAGTCCAGCGATTCGAATCCCCGGTATGGCATATGTTGTTTTTCTGTTGGAGGTGAAATAAACAAACATAGCCAGCACACGACGTGGCGATAGCAGTGGCGAACCCAGCTACCCCAGCAATGGCAAAAATATCTTACATTTTTTTGAATTTTTTTTTTTAAATTGAAGAACGTTTGGTCTTATGCCTGGATCAGACCTTCGCTTTGGTCTTCCATTGACAAATTTAACACTTTTTCCGGATCATAAAATTGTGCGTAGTGTTTGTAGTTTCCTCTATCACTTTACCTTTGATCTTTACAATTGTGCTAACTGGAGTACAAGGTATGTCTAGCTTGCTGCTTATTTCAGTATTTGAGATGCCCTTTTCGTCAAGCTTGATAAACTCAAGCTTGTATTACAAAATGACTACCCTTTAGGCTCATCTAGCTTCGTCACTAAAACTATCTCAGGTTTTAGTCTTAATCGACCTGTACTTCCCCAGGGGCTGATGCCTCAGTGCAGGTCCCAGCTCTGGCGTGAGCTGGATGTAGAATGTTTTCATGCTTAGCGTACTAGGCTCGAGCAGCTTATTACTCCTCTGTCATAGGACAAGTGCCGCGAAGGGTGGTTAACCAATGTGTGAGTGCATCTTAAGAGACTCAAACGCTAGAGTAAAGTAGACCCGCAGCCTGTTAAGCTCCATCTATGCTGCTCTTAACAAACGATTTAACCGTTGCCTGTGTTAATCCATGTCACACATTTAGTCGCCTCTTGCGACATGCTCTCTGTGAGGCAGGGGTGCTATTCGTGTCTTTGTCACACAAAGACCTCGGCGGACTACAAACTCCTTTTAAGGACAGTCTGAATGAGTTTCCTAAATGTGTGACGGTTCCAGCTGGAGCATAGGCGTGTAGGACAGGGAGATTGGGCTGGCGACTCTAAGAAACAAAGGTTGCCTGAATGCGTTGAATGAATCATCGTTTCCACACTAGGTCGACAAAGGAAACGAGGAGTTTAGTTAGAAGACTTCGTCTAGTACAGGGATGGGTGTCGGACTTGACCTGGATGGGGGTTGGTGACAGTCTGATGTTGCCACGACCACCTACGACATTTAGAATGACAGTGACTCGAAGATAGCCAACCAATGACATTGTAGATGGTGGTAGTTTAAAATTGGAGTGATGGCTAAGTCAGACAAACTACGGAAGACCATTGGACAGCCATGTTGTTGCTTGAGACTATAAACTACTTTGCAAGGAAAAACTCAAAATAGACTGGCTACGAGACTGTTAGGAAGGCTGAGAGTGAGTTTGGAAGTGAGAGAGTTTCCAGGGTAACTGTACCATCATACACCTCGAGTTGGCCAGTCGCGATCAATAGGTGTTTATGATGGACACTCTGTGAACAGGAAGAGATCTGAAGATCCGAATGTGTGTTGTACGTACATGACACCTTGTGGATGATGTATGTTCTGAATGGTTACACGAGTGTACAGATCGCCTAAGGACGAGATCTGAATGTGTATTGTATGTGCAGGACACAATGTGGACGATGCACGTGGGAGCTGAACACAATTGGGCATTTTATTATTGCAACTCTCGCTGGCTTTTACATGGCAGCTGAACACACTTGGCTATTTTGTTATTGCAACTCTCGCTGGCTTTCACATGGAAATGTCATCAAAAGGATGTATGAACTCAGAAATGAGCGTGATCTTTTTGAAGAAAAATATTCGACTTCTGAAAAGTTCGTGAACGACTTTGTTTTGAAATTAACATATTTTTGTGATGTCTTCGAATAACTAAATACTTTACACGTGTCTCTTGAAGGTACTGAGACTCATATTATGCTGCTGTCAGATAGAATTTCAGCTTTCAGAAAGAAGTTTTTGTTGTGGGAGGAATAGATAGACGCAAATTACTGATGTCCTCTGCACACCTGTTTAAGCTTTCCTTCTCTTAACACCTTTTTAAGCTTTCCTTCTCTGCACACCTGTTTAAGCTTTCCTTCTCTGTACACCTGTTTAAGCTTTCCTTCTCTGCACACCTGTTTAGGCTTTCCTTCTCTGCACACCTGTTTAGGCTTTCCTTCTCTTCACACCTGTTTAGGCTTTCCTTCTCTTCACACCTGTTTAAGCTTTCCTTCTCTGCACACCTGTTTAGGCTTTCCTTCTCTGTACACTTGTTTAGGCTTTCCTTCTCTGTACACTTGTTTAGGCTTTCCTTCTCTTCACACCTGTTTAAGCTTTCCTTCTCTGCACACCTGTTTTATCTTTCCTTCTCTGTACACTTGTTTAGGCTTTCCTTCTCTGTACACTTGTTTAGGCTTTCCTTCTCTGTACACTTGTTTAGGCTTTCCTTCTCTGTACACTTGTTTAGGCTTTCCTTCTCTTCACACCTGTTTAGACTTTCCTTCTCTTCACACCTGTTTAAGCTTTCCTTCTCTTCACACCTGTTTAAGCTTTCCTTCTCTTCACACCTGTTTAAGCTTTCCTTCTCTTCACACCTGTTTAGGCTTTCCTTCTCTTCACACCTGTTTAGGCTTTCCTTCTCTTCACACCTATTTAGGCTTTCCTTCTCTTCACACCTGTTTAGGCTTTCCTTCTCTGTACACCTGTTTAGGCTTTCCTTCTCTGTACACTTGTTTAGGCTTTTTCTCTCTTCACACCTGTTTAGGCTTTCCTTCTCTTCACACCTGTTTAAGCTTTCCTTCTCTGCACACCTGTTTAGGCTTTCCTTCTCTGTACACTCGTTTAGACTTTCCTTCTCTGTACACCTGTTTATTAGACAAGGACTTGGAGCTGAGTAAAGAACTGACGGCTGTGTTTGTTGACAACTTAACATAGATCAGTGTTTACTTTGGCAAATACTTTTTAGAAGAGACTGACCAACACACCAGGATAACAAATCCTTTCAGTACAGAACTCCCATCTACACTCACTACTAGAGAGCAATAGCAGCTTATTGATATTTCATCAGACTCCAAACATAAATCGAAGTTTGACTCTTCATCACTACCAGAGTTTTGGAGCTTTGTGAACCAGGAATATACAGAAGTATGCAGCAAGACCGTACGAGTTTTGATGCCATTTGCAACATCCTACTTGTGTGAGACAGGGTTTTCTGCATTGGCTGCCATCAAAAAAAAATAGAGATCACGTTTTAACGTCGAAAATGAGATTCGAATAGCAATTTTCTAAATTGGAGCCCAGGTTTCAAGAACTGATGATGAAGAAGAAAGCTCATCTTTCTCGTTCACTTTACGACTAGTATAAGGTGTCATCAAACTGTGACTAGTAAAGGTAAACTGTCAGTGGATTAAATAAATTTAGTTTCTCATTTACAAAATAAATAGTCTTATTTATTTTGTGTCCGAAACTTAACTTATTTACCCCCTGTAACAGTTCCAGCCTGAGCATGAGCGTTTAGGGCAGGGGTGATGTGGTTGCTGAGAACAAAGGTACCTGAATGCGTGCCAAGGTCACTCTCTGTCTGGTCACTACGCCAAGGTCACTCGCCTTCTCAACAAAGGAAATCGGAGTTAGGGAAAGAATGTACAGGTAGGAACTGACCACTGGCGTTCCGATTTGGGTAGTGGGAGGTGAGTGACAGACGGGAGGGCAGTGGACCTTGCTGCGATAGATGAGTGACAGGTGTTCAGAGTAATTCGTTCCAATAACGACTGAATAGAGCCATCCTCCTGAGATCCATTGGTCAGCTATAATACTGCTTGAGAGTATATAACACTAGACAAAGTTTAGCTCAAGCAGGCTGGCCATGGAGAGGGGACGAGTGAATGTAGATAGGAGTCTGTTTAGCTCACCGACTTAGTAGAAGAGCGATTGATAGACTGTTGTACGAATGTTGGAGATAGAACAGGATCGCTCAAGCAGCATTCGCCAATGAGTCGGGGCCAGCCGCTCAAATAGGTGTGTGTGTGCGTTTTGTATTTATAGATAATCTGAATGTGTGTTGTACGCAGGACACCTTGTGAACGAGGTATGTCCTGACGAGTTAAGCGAGTGTGTAGGTCGACTAGGTGAGATCTAGATGGGTGTGGGGTGTGTAGACCCAGAGGGAACGAGGTATGTTTCAGAGCGTGTATATACGCAGATCGCAGATCGACTGAAATGAGAGATCTTAAGTGAGTATACGTGGAATATACAGAATGCATTATGTCCTGATCGCCCACCTGAGGGGATTTGAGTGAGGAAGAGTATTTGAGAGTGTGTTGAGGATACAGATAAGGAGATATGTGTGTGATGTGTGTACGGCAATAGAACTGGGTTTTGATAGTTGGGAATTCCATCAATAGCTAATGTTTAAAATTTCCTCTTTACTTAATATTTATATTAACATTTATATAATATAGGAATATTTAGTTAAGATGATATGTATTGTATTGTGTTTGTAATTTCACTACTCATTTTTCTGGTATGAGTATTGTTTAATAAATTTGCCATCTGCTGTGTGCTATATTATTTGCTGTGTGTGGTCATAAATGATGTGGATGAGTGTGATAATGTTCTGAGTTAGAATAACCCTAGGGCAAACAGTGAGTTATGCAACACCCCCACAATTGGTATCAGCTGAAAAATATGCATATTCAGAGGTTATTAACATTTATGTGGGTACAATTGCTTATATATAGTATAGAAAGCTGCAACGGTAATTTATGCACAGGTCAAGGGAGTTGCGGATCAAAAAAGTTTGAAAACCTCAACCATAACGCATTATTTAGACCTAGATTGGAATACTGTGTACATGTGTGGAGTCCTTATTATAAAGGGGGTTTAAATAAAATGGAAAGGATACCCAAAAAAAGCGAAAAAACTGATATCGGGATTCCAGAACTACAGTTATGAGGAAAGACTCAGAAAAACCGGCCTACCATGTCTAGAAAAGAGAAGAATTCGAGGCGACAGTAAAGGTTTATAAGAAGATCAAGTAAAAGGATAAATTAGACTATAACAAGTTTTTTTTTAATACATCCACCTACTAGAACAAGAAGGCACCTATACACATTAATTAAAGAAAGTTCCAGATTAGATTCTAAGTAATATTATATTAGTAAGAGAGTGTGAACGCATGGAATGCATTGCCACAGGAAATAGTGCAGACTGGATTAATTCGTTCATTCATGAATAAATTGGATGCGCATAGTTATTTTTAGATCAAAGGAAGTAGAAGAAACTGGTTTTATACAGACTCTACAGAGTCTTCTACATCGGTTTAAAGGCGTTACGTTAAGTTAAGTTAAGTTAAGTTAAGTTAAGTTAAGTTAAGTTAAGCTTGGTAGACTTTAGGGTGTCCAAACGAAGCTTGAACTATGAGATTCTGCCGGGAAGAGCACGGGCGCTAACCGATAACCCATCAGTCGTTGTAATGCACGTTGTTGTAAATGTCCTGTTCTTGTTTACGTTTGTGTTTTTAGTATACACTTGACCCCTCCATCATCGTGTGCCGTACCGCTGCGTTGATAAACTGAAGTCATCTTTCTTTAGCCAATTGCGCTGTGTTGGACATTGTCTGTGTTCTTGTAGTATTTCCGTTGTGGCATCTATCCATCTACTATGCGAACTATCTCATGCCTTGCTTCAGATCTTCTTGTGGTGTATTTTAGTCAGAGAGTTGTGAATGCTTGAAATGAATTGCCACAGGAAATAGTGGGTGGTATAGTCAATTAATGTATTCATGAATTGGATCCACATAGTTCATTTTAGATGAAGTGGTGTAGAATAAATTGGTTGTATACAGACTGAAGTCTGCGAAAATATTTTTTTTAAATCAGGAAATAAATAAAAGAGGTCTGGGTCAATTATAAAGGAAAATAAATATACGCATTCCCCAAATGGTCCATGGAAAACAATTGTGCATCAGAAACTCGACTGGGTAAACCGAGGAACACAAGAAAACGAAAATGGCAACCAAATACCTACGAAGAATAACGAGGAGATCATCAAAACGGGAGGAACATTACGGAAACACCACGCTAAGGTACAAACAAGATACACACACGCATCCAAGCACTGGTTTATGCGTCTTAATATCGCCAAAATTGACTACGGTCTGAAGTGGAAAAGGCGCGGCTCTACCAGTAGAAACTAATGAGACAAACACATAAAATAAATAAATACAAATAAAACAGGACAAAGAAGTTAAGTTGAGTTAAGCTAAGTTAAGTTGAGTTAAGATAAATCAAGCTAAGTGAAGTTGAGTTAAGCTAAACCAAGCTAAGTTAAGCACGTGCTCAGTGGCAGTATATCGGCTTGCAATTTCAGTTGTTCTAGCTGTTCCCAGATAGCAGAATCCCTGAAGACAATGGAAATTCGCAGTGGCGTCCCTACTCGCCACGAGAGGTTTAAATTGATCATCTACAGTAAAACACAAATTATTCAATTTTCTTTTAAAATCTCGATACTGTACCTTGAGCTCAATTTGGTTGTTTAAGGACACAAGAACAAGACCATTGCGTTGGTTGATTTGATGTACCAGACTTTGAGAATTGTTGTTTCCCTAAAATAATTGAAATAAATAAAGCCGTGCCCTGTGAATAATAGTTTTGTTAGCCAGACTGGCGGGAAGAGTAGAAACTCATTATCACGGGGATCATAAATGTCATGATGTTAGCCTGATTTTAGTGAGATCCGATAGGATATGAACACGTTTGGTGGAATGATTGATTGAATTGTATGTCTGAGAGAGAGAGAAAAGCGAACGGGGGAGAGATAGAATGGGAGAGTTAACAATGGAATATTCTCGACTGCTGCATCGTCTATCCAGTTGTTAACAGGTAAAGAAATGTTTTCTCGGTTGAAAGAGAACGAAAATGGCCTTCAGATGGTTGTTTCAACTGGTGAGATCGACTAGAGGATGAATAAAGAAAGCTCCATCTGTAGTACACACGAAGTGTAAAGGATAGGTTTTTTTAATTTGCCCTTAAAGACAAAAAAACTACCATCTTTAAAAAGTGCCAAATTTTTCATTTATGTGTGGTATGGTTATTTATTAATGGATGTGAATCATGGACAATAAGCAGATATATAAAAACGTATGTGTAAAAAACCAGTGTAGTAACAGAGAATAATTATAGAAATAGGATGGATAGGTAAGGAATTCATTGAAAATACAAGAAAATAGCACACCAACACAATTCATTGAACAAACACTATTTCTATAACATCACACATCTTTCACTGCAAGTGTGTTTAAACTGGAAATGCTTGGCATGTGTTCGCCTGCTGCCAGGTAGCCGAAGCTATGCTTTACAGGTTCTCTGTGCAATTATTATTCTTGCGGTTTACAAGACCTGGAGCAAGGTAGTAGCGGCATTGATAATGAATTTTATTATATTTCTATGTATGTGCTCAGGCAGCGGCTAACATCTTGCTCTTTTCAATTTTCAACTGTCAAAGGTTCTTTTACTTGAATTGCGTATACAATTGATCTCCCAATATATCATCCGACTCCGATATGACAATGAACTCAATCTCACCTCTTTTCAGACATTACTTGAAACATTTGCATTTCAAACATTTAATGTTTCTTGCCTGTGTTTTGTTTCTTGAGAGTCGATCGCCCAAGCTCTTTTATAGTCTTGGGTTTACGATGCATGAAGCCGTTAGCTTTCTAATACTAAAGTGTTGTGTATTTGAAGCATTGAACCTTTTTATGTACATCAAACGCGGACTATATTTCTGAAAGTTTGTGCATGTGTACGCGCCTGTGTGTATATGCGGGCGTATGTATGTGTATGTTTTGTGTGTGTGTGTGAGTGAGTGTGTGTGTGTGTGTGAGTGTGTGTGTGTGTGTTTTGTGTGTGTGAATGTGTGTGTGAATGTGTGTGTGAGTGTGTGTGTGTGTGTGAGTGTGTGAGTGAGTGAGTGAGTGTATGTGTGTGTGTGTTTGTATGTGTATGTTTGTGTGTGTGTGTGTTTGTCTGTGTGTGGCAATTGTGATGTATGCAATTTGTATGTGTAGGCCACACGAAATTGGCAAATCAGATACATTTGTGCTCCCATAGACATTTGTTGTTTTTAACTTTAGGCAGTAATTTGTCAATGAAAATGTAAACTTGGAGAAAGCCAAAGAAAGACCAGGGAAATTGCCTGAATGGAGGCTAATGTGCAGCGGAAGCTATCGTTTTAAAGCACATCGGACTTTTTTTTATTTGTTCTTTCGCTCTCAAATAATCAGATCTATTTCCCATAAAAACTTGGACAGCATGCCTCAGGCTTCTTTCGTCGCCATACAGTTTATCCCTCAGCTAATGACATTTATTTTTCCAAAGACATTGAACAGCCTGCCTCAGGCTTCTTTCGTCACCATACAGTTCTAACGTTAGGAATTATACACAGTCGCTATGTTCATAGGGATTATACAAATACTTAACATCAAAGTTGTTTGTTATTCATTAAACCATTTCCGTCAAACAAATTATTGTTTACCTTTATTCCCACCTTCCCTTTTTCCATTTTCTAAACATAACACTTCAACGTCATCATGTAGCATGTCCTTCTCAGATCGTCTCTCTCCTCACAGCCATTCGTTAGTAATCTCGATCAGCAGTCAGTCTACCCGCCTGCTCGTGTTTCGCTTGTCCCTGATGTCGTGTGTCCATCTACACCTCAGTCTGCCCTGTTGCAGCCTGTTATCCAGGATCACCGCGTGGAGGTCTAGAAGGGTCTTGGCAGCTCTGGTTCGCTGGCCGTGACGCTAGCAGTCAGCTATCGGTCCCTGACCACTGCAGCTCATGCGCTGCTCAGCATCTTGATTTCAGCGATGAAAATAAACACGAAATATTTTCAGAAACCAAAATACAAAAATTTGAACTCAGACCAAAGACACTCATCTGAATCCTCTCCCATCTTTTTCTCTACACCCCCCCCCCCCCCCAACCCCCTCCCACCCTCTGCAACAACAAATAAACATGTAAACATTAAAATACAGAACGTGTGTATTTTGGTCAAAACTGTGAAACTAAAAACAATAATGTTTAGAATGAGAACAAAGTGAACTGAATCCAACCACAACATTCCCAAGCGCAAATAATGTACACCCCACACGAAACCGTTGATTCCCATCTCTTTTGGGTGAGTACCCGA